>CM069242.1:27496770-27624346 GCA_035582765.1 Acer negundo
GATCCAAGGAAGGCATTTTTGTGTCTCAATGGAAATATGTGTTGGATTTGTTGGGAGAGACCGGGATGTTGGGTTGTAGAGCAGCCGAGACTCCAATGGAGTCAAATCTACAACTTGAAGTCGCTGATCCTAAAAATATGTTAGACCGAGAACAATACCAAAAACTGGTGGGCAAGTTAATTTACTTGGCACACACCCGGCATGATATTTCTTTTGCAGTAAGCATGGTGAGCCGGTTTATGCACTCACCAGGACGAGCATTTTGATACGGTTATGAGAATCTTGAGGTATTTAAAGGGAACTCTTGGAAAAGGGCTATTATTTTCTAACAAGGGTCATTTGCAGGTTGAAGTATATATAGATGCAGATTGGGTTGGAAGTGTAACAGATCGGAGATCGACTTTTGGCTACTGCACATTTGTTGGAGGGAATCTTGTGACTCGGCGAAGTAAAAAACAAAGTGTAGTTGCAAGAAGCAGAATTTAGAGCAACTGCTCTTGGGATTTGTGAAGTGATTTGGATTAAGAGAATTCTTGAAGATCTAAAAATCCAAGTTACATTACCTCTGAAACTTTATTGCGAAAATTGAAATAGCTAATAACCCAGTTCTACATGATATAACTAAACATGTAGAGATAGACAAGTTTTTCATCAAGGAAAAGGTGGATAGTGGACTGGTTTGTATGCCCTATCTACCTACATCTAAACAAGTAGCTGATCTTCTCACCAAGGGACTACAAAGAGGACAATTTGACAAATTTGTGTGCAAGCTAGATATGGAGGACTTTTTCAGACCATCTTGAGGGGGAGTGTCGGAAAGGAAAACTGAATTATGACCGAATCAGTTGTGATCTCTACTGATTCGATCAATGAGGCTTTTTTAGGAAAGTACATAGTATGCTTTATTGTACTCTCCTAAATTAGAGATTAGGTAGCTTAATTAGTCCTACTCCTACAAGTTAGCTATTGTAATATATAAAAGAAACCTAGTGCTATATTATTTTAATATGAAATACACGAATTTCGCTCTTTCTTAAATCTTCAGTCATATTAGCTTACTCGTGTTTAATGCAGGCACATCAACCATCAATGTTAAAAAACAGAGCTTCAACAATGCCAAAACATTATAATTTACATACGACGTACAACATGAGTATTAACAATAAAGTTTGTAACTCCAATGTTTTTAAGGTAAAAGATAAAGGACAAACGAGCCTTTCCTAGTTAATGTTCTTTTTAGAACCCTACTTTGGGTCATCACAAGAGTCTACTATACATAACTTCCTTGGAATGAGAGCAAATTAAATTTGTTTTACCATGGACAGTTTAGAAGATGAAAGCTCATTTTCTTCCAAGTGATACGTGAAAAAAAAGAAAGCAGAACAATGTGCTTTTCTCAATAATTGTTAACAATTGAGCATTGCAAATATAACCATTTGAATTTTTTGATAGGAAACAGAAACTTTATTCAAATATAACCATTTGATCTTAACATTCCCACTTTCCCAGAGATAATACTAGCCTCAGCATTAATAATACTAGATGCAATCGTGACACTTTCAGCAAATTTGATCACAGTAAGTCCTGCAAGACTAAGGAGATTCTGTTTTGCAAAATATTTTAAGTACATTAGCAAAAAAATCTAGAAATTTTAGTTATATTGACTAAGATCTAGAAATATTTGTTATTGCTCTTACATTTAATATTATCTTTTAGGATGTGTATTCATGTATTACGTGCAGTAGTTTGTTGTAGACTTGTAGTTACTGACTTACTTTGTACAAGAGCATTCAATTAGATTTTAAATTTTATTATTAATAACATTTATACTTAAAATTAGATCTTCTACTAGTTTCAGAAGCTTACTTTGGTGCTTCGAGAAATTAGAACTTATACTATACACTTGTATAGTTACAGGAGCAATTACTAGTCATTGGATTCTAATCCAAGGGTTCACAAAAAAATCAAAGATTTGAAAAATAAGAGAAATTTAAACTTAAAGAAAATAAATAACCTCTCTCATAAGTCAGAGCTACACATTAACTATACAAATCAAGTACAGTAGCTAAATCCTTGTATTTTAAACATGGTTTTACAAAGTATACTTCTTCATTGACTCCAATTCCAAGAAATCAATATAAAAAATATGGTTGCTTACTCCTCAGTAGTGCATATGAATCAGGAACAACTTCACAGGAAAGATTTGCTCTTATGCAAGGAAATTGGAATACTTCAAAAACAAAAGTAGTCCCTTCCTTCCCTATTCCAATAAAAGATTATCAACCAGGGCAGTAATGTTGCCTCTTTTATGCAACTTGGGATTTCTCACTCTTTAACATCACTGAAACAGCTAATGGAGTACAGCTGTATTTCATTTGCCAAACAAAAACATGCATATGTGAACAATTGTGTTTATTGTTATTGTCTTGTTTTTTTTCTCTCTTCAAACAGAGAAGTGGAAGTGTATTCAGATGCAGATTGGGCAAGTTCTGTTATTGATAGAAGGCCAACTTCAGGGCATTGTAATTATGTATGGGGGAGTTTGGTCACATGGAGTAAGAAACAATCAGTGGTTTCTAGTAGTGCTGAAGTCGAGTTCAGAGCTATGGCACATGGGGTATGCGAAGGAATCTGGTTGAAGAGAGTACTTTCCGAATTAAGCATCCCTATGAAGAAACCTATGAAGCTGTATTGTGATAACCAGACCGCTATTAGTATTGTGAAAAATCCTGTCCATCATGACTGGACAAAACATGTGGAAATAGATAGGCATTTCATAAAAGAAAAGGTGGAGGAAGGAGTTGTCGAATTGGTCTATACTCCTACAGCTCTACAGGCTGCTGACATCCTCACTAAACCACTGCCTAGAACCAGCTTTGAAGATCTATGTTCCAAGCTGGGTATGTGCAATATCTACAACCCTGCTTGAGGGGGGGTGTTGGATTTCATGGAATAATGGAGGAGATCCTAGCAATATTTTGTCCTAAGATTTAGAGATTTGTTTTCCTAATAAAGAGATCTGGTCAACTGTACCAGATCTCCCTCATTATGTTTCCTAGTTTTATGGGATTGATTGTAGACAATTATTGGTCCTTGATTCTTGGCAGATTTAGATTTAGTGCCAATATAGGTTGTATATATGCTAGTCATTTGTTCATAATAAAGTAGAAGAAAAAATTATTCTCTTTCAAATTTCTTCATATATCAAGGGCACACTTATAGGGACCAAGCTGTCCTAGTGAAAAAGACTCAGGTCTACCCCCTTGTCATTAGTACAACACGGTTTTGTATAGGGTGTGAAACACAACTCTATATTGGATAACTATTTGCCGGAAGTCATAATTTTCTGCCCCTCCCATAATTCTATTTCTCTAAGCCACAATTTGCAGTCACATTGCCATCAGAGTGATATCTACATGAATATGTGTGGACGTCCACATGGCATGAAAATGGCAACAATTGACGCAATGTCGATGCACGTTATTTCAACTACACTGAAAAGCAGAAGAAAAGATTGAGAATGCAGTGGACGTTTTACCACAGCACTACATTGTAAGAATAGCCAGTCGTGGGGGCAATTGTCCAGCAAGTACACAAACTCCTTAGGCTCTGCCACTGAAAATAGATAATTTAGTATGTATCTACTCCCATACCATTGATACAATCTTAAATATCAGAAGATATTAGGCTATCAATGGCATATATTTAAACAAGATAAAAAATAAATAAATAAACAAGACCTACTGTTTCCAAGACCCCCCCAGCCTTTATTGATGATGCCTCTTTGACCAGTTCTTTCCAAAGCTTGTACTATTATTTCTGTCATCTCTTCCGGATTTTGAACTGGCTGTTATAAATTGAAAGTAAATTTGAATAGGTAAATAAAGAGACAAATTCAAAAAATTTATACAAGTATCAGTTATCCAAGAGACGTAATTGAAGTTAATCTTTATTCATTAATATATGAGCATCTTATGAGCATCATAGGCACGCACTTTATTATAAGATCATTGTCAATGACAACAAATTGTGATGAATCAGACTTGTTGATGACCAATTTTTCGACCAAAGCATATAGCAGGTAAATCCTTAAATGTTTGCAAATTATATACACAAGCAATTTCTCTTTCCACTTATCTCTCATTCCATGTAATGAATGCGAACTTGTTTAACAAAGCACTATAATTTATCAGGCCAAAATTTCTCTAGATATAAAAATTAGTAATCATTCCTAGGTAACTTTCCTGAAGCATCTTCATTTAGCTGGTTAGGCCTTTTCTATTCAGCATCTCATAAACTAAAAATTGATATTCTACAAAACATGTAATAAAAAAAATACAATACATGAAAAAGAATTGAATGACTGATAGTCGTATACACCATTGCAAGAACTCAAGAACTGTTAATACAAAAAAGTATTTTAGAGTCTTCGAATTGAATCTAGGACTTAATAAGTCACAATCTGAGGTATTTGCTATAGATTGTGTCTTTGCTGCTATTTTTTGGGTGGATTTCTATTTTCACCTCCCTTGTACTTGCAATAGATTCTAGGACTTAATGAGTCACAATTCGAGGTATTTGCTATAGCTTGCGTCTTTGCTGCTCTTTTTCTTTTTCTTTTTCTTTTTCTTTTTCTTTTTAATCTTTAAACGATGGTGGAGGGATTATTCTTTTTGCTTTTGGGTGAATTTCTGATTCACCTCCCTAGTATAGAGTTTCTTTTCCCTTACTTACCTAAATTCTTGTTTCCTACAAAAAAGGCAAAAAATGAGTTGCTACCCTGTCAAATATGGTTTCTAATCATTGCAGTAACCATAATATGACTCGGCATCGGCAAATATGACTCAATGGCGGTTGAAATCTATTAATGTGCAAAAGCAAATATACAATTATACAAATCCAGTCCAAGTTTTTAGGCCACAAAACACAAGGCATGCATACACCTTATTGACTTACAACCTACCTAATACAGGCAATTGAGTGATAATCTCGACTCATTAGTTCAAACAGTAAGAAAATTATAAAACTTGTCAGGTGAACTCATGAAGGCATGAAGTGGCATGAAGCAAGACTTAACACGATTCTACCATATCAATATCACCAGATCCATTTCATCAAATGTTCAATCAATTTTTCAGTTTACCCTATATCTCACCATTCAATCACTACTGCTAAAACCTTTTACCAACACCATCAGATCGCATGGTTACATCATAAACTCTCTCCAAATTACCTGTGAAGCTTCTAAACACACCATCTATCTCTCTACAATCGAAACCCAGAACTGAAAATTCAAAAAAAAAAAAAAAAAAAAAATTCGCAGTTAAATGTAAACCCACAACTATACGTCAGCAACAAAGGACAAAGCCTCAAAAAATTGCACCCAACAACCATCCAAAAATATGGATCTATATCAAGATAAAAAATAATTAAAAAAAAGTAAATAAAAATAAATAAATAAATCAAATCCCAAAGATCTTTAGATATGGTGACTTTGAAGATGGAAAAAATCCTAGGCAGAGATAGAGTATTCTATAATTGCAGCGACTTAGAATTTTGGACAAAGAAACTAGAAAAATGGTAGTTGTTGCTCTAGAGAGACGAAAGAACCAGCTGAGCAATGGTGGGACTAGTACAGTTGTGATCATGATAATCAATATCTCAAAAAAGATGACAGAATGAGTTGGAAGAAAGAAATTAGAGAAACGTACACGGGAATCTTACAAATTCATATGCCTACCCCTTACCTTTTCGCACATTGAAAATCTTAAGTATGTGATACTTTGAGATGTTTTGGCCCGACAATATGGTTTAAAGTGTAACTAGCCCCCAAAACTGAATATTTTGTCCACCTCCAGCATCTTTGGCACCATGTTAAGAAAGTGTCTAACAACAGTATTTAAGCAATCTAACACACCCAACGAGCTTATCACATGGCTAAAAAACCTAAACACATTTGAACCCTAAACAAATTCAAAAACAAACACATTCAATAACATGAGAGGACTGAAACCCAGGACTCACTGGTATAACAAGGCTCTGATAGTTTGTTAGTAACAAACGTGTCCAAAAGCTTAAACCATTAGGAAGGGCTCAACAATAGTACTTAAGCTTAAACCCTGTTTTAGCACAGCAGCAGGGTTTGGAGTGTAACCGGTGTTCGAGTAGGCGCTAGGCGCTAGTTGGGTGGTGGCCCAACGCCTAGCATCGTGGCCGTTAGCTGCCTTTATGGAGAAAAAGATAGAAGAAAAGGAGAAGAAGAGGATAAGAAAAGAAGACTAGGATTTTGTTTTTAAAGAGAACCCCAATTTTCATTTTTAAAGAGAAGAAGCCCAATATTTTTTTTGTTTTTAAAAAGAACCCCAATTTTCATTTTTAAAGAGAAGAAACCCAATATTTTTTTTATAAAAAAAAGAGAAGAAGCCCAAATCGGTTTGGGCTTCATTAAACAAAAGCCCAAAACAACTTCGTTTGGGTTTTTCTTTCAGAAAAAAGCCGTAGTAGCCTTCTTCATTTTCAAAAAAACCCTTCAACCACGTCCTTTTTCAAAAAACACCCCAACTGTAGCCAACAAGGCTCCGGCCGCCTAGGAAGGCCAATTTAGCCTTATTCACGGCAGCTTAAGGCCGCCTAGCGATTCGGCGGTGCCTAGGTGGCCACTGAATTTGACTTTTCGAACGCCGAGTGTAACTATCCTAAAAACAAAATATTTTGTCCACCTACACGCTCTCCATCTCCAACATCATGTTAGGAAAGGGGAAAGGGGAAAGGGGAAAGGGAAAAGGGTATAACAATATTATTTATGCACTTTAACACATCCCATCATGTGTAAGACCAACGGGCTTGTCGTGGCTCAAACCCATAACAAATTTATTAACAAACACAAATTCAATCACGTGGGGGATTCAAACCCAGGTTTTCCTGGTATAACAAGGCTCTGATACCATATTAGTAACCAACAAACCTAAAAGTTTAAGCTGCTAGAAAGGAATCCAACGATAGTATTCGTGGAATTATTAAGATTGTTAGGCTTTATTCTAGGAGACTTATTTCCTGTTTTATTAGTTTTTTTTTTCCTATTTTGTAGGTACTAGAATAAAAGGTAGACCCCTTTATATAAATCTCTGTTATTTTTTCTGGTCCGATAAATCTGATGAGAATAACAATGCTCTTGAATCTAGTCCTTATAAATCTGATGAGAATAATGATATTGATATGCCCATTGCCTAGAAGAAAGGTTTTAGAGCTTGCACTCGGTACCCGATTTCAAAATATGTCTCTTATAAAGGATTGTCATCCAGGTATTGTGCCTTTGTTACAAATTTGTCCAATATTGATATTTGAAACAGCATTTATGATGCTCTAAAAAGACAAGAATGGAGAGCTGCCGTTAGAGATGAAATTCGGGCTCTCGAGAAAAATGGTATGTGGGAATTGTTAGAATTTCCTAAAGGTAAACAACCTGTGGGGTGCAAGAGGATTTTAACAATCAAATACAAGGCAAATGACAGTGTAGATCAGTATAAGGCTCGTCTTGTTGCAAAGGAATTAACTCAGACATATTGTATTGACTATCACGATACATTTGCTCCAATTGCCAAGCTTAACACAGTCTGAGTTCTTCTATCTTTAGCATCAAATTTAGAGTGGTCTCTGCACCAACTAGATGTCAAGAATGCCTTCCTCAATAGTGACTTGGAAGAACAGCTGTTTTTGGAGATTCCCCTAGTATTCGAAAATGCCAGTAATGCCAACAAAGTCTACAGACTTTAGAAAAAGGCATAAGCAATCTCCTAAGGCATGGTATGATAGGATCACTAAAGCAATAAAAAGGCATGGGTACACTCGGGGACAGGCAGATCACACTTTATTCTTCAAACACTTACCATGTGGTAAGATTGAAATTCTCATCATGTAAGTTGATGACATAATCCTAACAGGTGACTATGAAGAAGTATTCAGGTTGAAAGTCACCTTAGCCAAGGAATTTGAAATCAAGGACCTTGGAGCTCTTAAGTACTTTCTAGGCATGAAGGTTACTCAGTTAAAGAAGGGGATTTTAGTTTCTCGACGTAAGTACACCCTTACGAAGTCGGGTACTTGGCAACGGGTAAGGGTCGTCCGAGTACCCAGGCCGGTTGTGTTCCAGCCCAGATCCAAATATACCCGATTACCCGAATACCCAGCCGGGTACCCGATTTTATTTTTTATTTTTTATTTTTTTACTTTCAAATTTTAAAAAAAAAAAAAAAAAAAAAAAAAAAACACCCTAATTTGTTTCCCAACTTTCCAACAAACTAAACCCAGATCTTCAAACAAAAGAGATTATTCTCTCTCTTCCAAAAACATATCATTAGAAATTAAAAAAAAAAAAAAAAATTATTAAAAATTGCAGAAGTGAGCAACTCAAGTGTCGATCTACGAAGTGGGTGCTGTAAATCGAACTCAATCTTTGTAACGGTAGCTTTTTAGAGGATTTTTGTTGAAGAAATTGGTGGATTTAGTGGAAGAAATTGCTAGGAGGAGCGTTTAAGAAAGAGAAGCATCAAGAGTTGAACGACTGCACAATCTAGGGTTTGGTCTGAAAATGAGGATGCTTTTATAGTGGGATCTTAACTCTAAACGTTGACGTTTTGGGTCTTAAATTAGATTTTCCTAATTCCCTAAACGGCATGTCGTTTGGATGCCTTGAGTCGGTAATTGTCATGATAGACCTGCATGTAGGCTGTCTTTTCCATGTCTTTTTCCTATTTTGTTTGTTTGTGATTGTCTGTTGGATATTTGGATCCAGTATTACAAATTCTTTTACATTTAGGAATGAAAAATTACAATTTCTTTTCTCAAATCTTATTTCTGATCTCTCTCGCTATCTAATTTTTATCTTCTCCCTTCATTCTCAGTCTTCAAATTGTTCTTCATCTTCCCAGAAACTTCTTTTCCATTCTATCTCTAGAAATCAATTCATCCCGCAAGCAAATCAAACCCAGAATTAATCAACCCCGTTTTCTTATGTTTTTGCTTGATTTTTAATTTGTTTCCAATTTTATTCAAAGTAATAATTTAGTAAATCTGTCTCCACTTGATGTTTTCTTCTTCTTCTTGAAATCTCATATTCGCAACATAATTTTTTTTTTTTTTAATTTAAAGAGAAAAAAACCCGGCTAAAATCCGGGTATGGATACCCAGATACCCAACCGGGTCTTTCTGGGCGTGGTACCCGGATTGTAACATCTGGGTTTTTCCCGGGTACCAAGCCCAGACTAGGTTTTTTGCCATCCCTACACACTCTAGACGTATTGAAAGAAACTACAATTCTTGGATGCAAACCAGCAGATACTCCTATGGACTCTTCTAGTAAACTGGGGATAGAAAAAGACAACTCTCCAATTGATAAAGGGAGGTACCAAAGGCATGTAGGAAAGCTCATTTACCGATCACATACACGTCCTAGTATTGCATTTCCAATGAGTTTGGTGAGCCAGTTTATGAATAATCTTACTGATGAACATCTTAATGCAATGTATCGGATTCTTAAATACTTGAAGATGACTCCAGGCAAAGGTTTGTTTTTCAAAAGGCAGACCAAGAGGAACACTGAAATTTTTTCAGAAGCTGATTGAGCTGGCTCAATTACAGTAGAAGGTCCAACTTTGGTTACTACACATGTTTGAGAAAATCTAGTTACTTGGCAAAGCAAAAAGCAATCAGTTGTGGCGAGAAGTAGTGCGGAAGCTGAGTTCAGGGCTATGGCTCATGGCATTTGTGAAGGTATGTGGCTTCAAAGGTTACTGGGGGGAATTGAAGATTCCTACTGAGAAGACTATGAAGATGTCTTGTGATAATCAAATAGCTATAAGTATAGCTAAGAATCTGGTCCACCATTATAGAACTAAACATGTGGAGATTGATCGCCATTTTATCAAGGAGAAAATCGAAGGGACCATCAAGGTTATGTACATAAATACAGGTTCCTATATTGCAGACATTCTTACAAAAGCTCTTCCGAGAATCAAGTTTGAGGACCTAACTACCAAGCTAGGAATGATCGATATTTACTTCCCACCTCGAGGGGGAGTGTGCAATTATTGAGTTGGGCTTTTATTCTAGGAGATTTATTTCCTGTTTTATTAGTTTTCTTGTTTTATTAGTTTTCCTGTTTTATTAGTTTTTTTTTTTTTCCTATTTTGTAGGTGCTAGAATAAAGGGTAGATCTCCCTATATAAATCTCTGTAATTTTTTCTGGTTTAGTATCACAATAAGAAAAGAAGTAAAAAAGAGGCTCTCCTCTTTCTTCGGTATTTAAACACTCACTATTGTTTTGTGTATCCTAATGCAAGAAACTTAATAACAAAGACAATCAAATCAATGTCTCAACAACATTCTTATAATGAAAAATTCTCTCAACAAAATGCAAGAGAACTTATGATGGAAATAAACGGGAAAAGAAACTCACAAGGCTACCGAAACCAATATAGATAGGCTTTTCACCTCTTTTAAGCCATGTCACAAGTGGATCCGGAGGTTCATAAGTTGAAGCAAGGTCAAGGAAACAAAATCCAACAACATCAATCTTAGGTCCCCAGTCTGCAGAAGAGGTGGAAAAATCCAAACTAAATTAAGGTGACATCCTTCTAATAGCAACAGCGGAATGCATGCTAAAATAATTTTAAAAATCCATGGCACATATAATACTGATGCACAAAAGAGTTTTGCTAAAGCAACAAACCAAGCCAATTAAGAAAATTATCAAGATATTTACTTTCTTATTTCAAATATTTATTTGATTTGAAAGGCTATTTTCATCTTGTTAGAAGTCAAACCTGCTAAAAATTAATGGTTTAGTGATGGATACTAACAGTAAAAGACTTTGTTGGTGACTTTTAAAAAAATGTAGGGAGTAAATTGGTACACGTTTAAAACTTGGAAGACAATTTCAGTTAAATTTACAAGATCAAAATGATATTTCGTGAAAACGTATGAACTATTTTGGAATTTCCCCTAATTTAATTATATTTCCCCTTTAGGTTAATTGCACAGAGGATTTATCCAAAAGAAGAAAGCAGTACATATGAATAATGATGCCCCACTCTATTAAAATACGTTCAGAACACGAAACCTTACAGAAGCTGCCAAAGTACATTGTGGAAGTTTATACCAAAAAAAAAATGCAAATATGAAAAAAGAGAAATAAAAACATAACACTGAAAAACCATCTAACTGAAAAAAATTAAATATTTAAAAAACCAGAGTGAAATCACATCCAACAACTCAAAATAGAATAGGAAAACTGCAAATAATCAACCCAGCAAAGAATTGCAACCACTAATGCATGCCTTATTATTAGTTCAAGAATCTAGTCAATGTAATAATACTGACCTTTTGGTTTGGGAACAAGGTGAGGACTCCATATGTACGCATGAGGCACATCCACGGGGGAGCTGTAGGATCCTCTTAAATATGTCACGGGTCTTAGCTTCAGCTGTTTCTTTCTAAGTTCATTAATCATGTCACGTATTCCAAGCCAAATTAACGCATCAACAATTTGATATGAGAGCTGCGGCAGAAATTATGAATACATAAGTTGCTTTTCTTATGAATTGGAACCAATAAAATTATGAACAAATTTAATACAGCCAGAAGTGTTGTTCTAATACTCTAATATGATATTTCATATTTGGAGAAGAATAATTGGATGGGATTTGAAATATAACTGAACATGCACTTAGGTTAATGGGAAAGACTTAAGCTAGGCTGTTGATGAATGGTCAGCCACTAACATTTATTATATATGGCTTGAAAGAATCAAAGCAGTTATCAATGTTGTTGACAGAAAAGAACAGGAAGCTCAGATGAAAGTTAGGGCATGAAAAAATGAAAAGAAGACTGGAAATAGGTCTACAATATTTTAAGGAAAAGTGGAATTTGACAGTTTAGTTTGGCATCTTCATTTTTTTTCTTGGAATTTGGAAGGTTAGTGAGTATTGAAAACTGTATGAACTTTGAAATTTCAAAGAAAAGAAGAAAAAGAATATTATGAACAAATTAATAACATAGACTCACTCTGTTGGCAGCTTGTTGCTTCACACGAGATAAAGGATGGGGAAATTCACTAGTAGGCCTGACAAAGAGGAGAAAAATATTACCACGCAATTCAATTTAAAAATTACATACCAAATTGAAGCATAAGACAAGTATCACTTCTTATTAATCTTAATCAAATAATTACAAAATGGATGGTGCTTGCACAATTCAATTTATTTTATTATTATTTTTTTTTTTATTATTTTTTTAACTTTGGGGAGAGATGACTTAAAATTTGAACAACATTTGAAAGGCATGGTTACCACCAAGCTATGCATGTGACCACCCAATTCAAAAGCTTTCAATTAGAAATATGTCTAGCATAAGTTTGGCCCGACCAAACAACACTTACGTCCATGGCATCGTAAAAATTATGTGAATTGGTACTTTGAGTGCCTCAGCAACATGTGTATGTCCTGAACAAGTGTTTGTCATGTCAGCTGTCTTGATCCAAACAAAATTATAAATGGTGTACTGCACATAACATACATAGAAATAAATATCCTTAACATATGTCAATTACTCAATTGGTATTACCATAATTCAGAATTATAAAAATCTTACGGTTTCTTCCGGTTATCAGCAGAGATGGATGGTGATGGTAACCAGGGGTTGCCATTACTCCCCAAAAATTTATGTATGTATGTGCACATGCACACGGGCATGAGTGTGTGTATGTGTGTGTTTAAGACAATTAATAATCATTTTATTACTTTCACCTATTGTTTCATTGCTTGCCTTAATTAAGTGAATTGAAAAAGAAAGGGTAGAAGAAAAACTATCCAAAACCTTTGCAAACTTACAAAAGAAATTACCCTATAGTTGAAAATTCCTTCCTTCTGGGTGTATAAATAAAACTATTAATTGCATGTATTTCACATTTTAAGTACTAAAATTTTGTTTAAAAACATACATCAATTTCCATATTTTGTTACAAAGATGTAGTTTCTTTGTTTTTATTTCTCCTTTAGCGTTTTTAAAGTAAAATCTTTTTGTTTGTTGCCAGGATTTTAAGAATCCAAGTTTTTATTTTCTCATCATGTTTACGTATCCAAGCCTTCACATTTGTCTCATTTTTAAGAAAAATACAATGGTTTAGCTTTGTGCTAATTATTTGAAGTTAATTTTTAAAACATGAATTTTAATATATTCTTTTTGTCAATTTAATAATTTTTTAAATTTCAGTATGAGATTTGATCAAACATACTTCACATCTTATGTAAATTATCTAGCCTACCTTGTTTTGGTTTAAAACTTGAAAAGAAAAGTCCACACAGGTTTCTTTGGTTAACTTTTAACCCTTAATAATCACCTCCGTTTTTCAATGTTTATCACTATATCCAATCAAATTGTGTAAGAGACTTTACGTTTCAAGTGAATTAAATTATTTAATTGTATTTTATTTTAATAGAAAGAAAACTTAATAGTTTTCCGTACTTACAGTGAATTAAATTATATAATTGTATTTTATTGATTATTAGTGTCAAGAAAATTCTTAGTAGTAAGTAGTCTAATATATGTTATGTTCACTGGATACTCTAATTAGTAATTTATCCGCCATTTTACATTAGATTTTCCCAAAGATAAAAGAAATAAGCAAAAATGATTTTTAACAGTTTTATATATTTACAGTGAATTAAATTAAAGAAAATTCTTAGTAGTCTAATATATGTTATGATCACTGGATACTCTAACTAATACGCCATTTTACATTAAATTTTCCCAAAGATAAAGAAATAAGCAAAAATTATTTTAACAATTTATTTATCACATTCCATCCCCCTCCCCACTCCCACCACAAAACTCTGATTTTCTAGCTCTGCCCCAGATTATTAGGTAATCAGGTGAACTCCGTTTATTAGAATAAGAGGATTGTCACCAGTCGCATATGTAAAAATTGCAGTCACATACATTGGTAAGACTATTCCCTTATAAAGTACCTTATGTCCCAATGGTAAGTAACAAAAATATTTGCTTAATGAGAGAAAATATTTTATGCAAATCCATTTCATAAGGAAATGATGAGAAAGTCTAACCATATGCTGGGGGATTGGCAATTATTGCATCTGGTTTAAATGGAACATCAGAAATAGGGTCAGGGTCCCTGCATGCAGGAAGTAAGGAGAAAATAATTTCCTTCATCTGATTACGCTGAATAGGAATTTCTGAGGGTCCCGATGGCAAGAAACCTTTGTTCTTCACCATATCTGCAGAGGACACAGTAATAAACACAATGTATATATTAAATTTGAAGAACTACTAAATTGGATGAGTTTGATTTGTGGAGGAAAAGGGAAAGTTGGAAGAACTTGAGGGAGGAGAAGGGTAGGGCAGGGGATGTTTAGTTTGCTATTCATCTATAACAACTGCAATTAGAATTCATTCTACAATTGAAATTTAGAGGAAATGAAAAAGAAAATCAATTTGGGAGCTGATGTACCGAGAAAAAGTCATTAAGAAAAGACAGAAAAACAGTTGGTATTAAGTGGAAAAAGTAAAATGGGCAAACCACATTGACTCCACTGAGGCTAAACAATGGAAATAGGGTGAAAAGGATGGAGACGTGAAGGTTGGAGCAAACCAACCAAAATGGAATTAATTAGCTTCTCACAACAACAATTAAAAAGACTTTCCTACTAATTGGAGAAGTAAAATCACTGAAATCTATTATAGATTCCATCCTCATATGTTAAAATTCAGAGCTCTTCCATTCCACAGACAAGTTTGAAGAAACACAATATGTCATAAGGGCTAAGGCTAGCAGTCTTTTTGTTGACAATAAAATGAAGGATAGCAGTCTTTTTGTTGAAAAAGAAGGTCAGTGCTTCTTAGCAGTAAGAAGGGAAATGTTCTTTGTAAACATTTTTTTATGTTTATGATTTCAGCAATTAGCATATCACAAAATAAACAAATAAAATTAAGTCAAATCTCAGAACAGCAAAAAACAGTAATGAGAAAGTACTATAACAACATTTAGGCACTTACAGCCGGCAAGAACTTTTGGATCTCCACCTAAAGGGAAAAATTCCAACCCAGCAGTCAAGACAAAGTCTTTGAAATTTGCATGAGTTGCCAGTCTAACTCTATGGCCATCTTCCTGCAGGCAATTCCATCCACATCAACTCATAATACTCTAGGCTATGGTTCTAAAAAATCTCTTGAAATAAAAAACAATTAAAGAAGATTTCAAAAACAAAATAGAGGAAAAAGTAGGCACTAAGGGCTAGTTCGGTATTGCTGTAACTTTTATAATAATCATTGTTAGTTGTGCTGAAGGAATAATTAGCTGTGAAGTTAATCAATAGCTGTTTGGTTAATTGTATTTTTAAAACTACTGTATAGTTCAAAAGCAATATACATATATTTGGTAATTTTATTGTAAAAGTGTTGAGATTAGTTACAATGACTAAAATATACATGAGTTTAGGATCCTATTTCATTTTTTTATATTAATTATATATACTAAATCAATATATAAATAGAATATTTAAATTGGAAAAAAAATTCCATAAGAACAATAAAAAGATTTTAAAAGATTTTATAAATCAAATTAATATTTAATTTTGAGATGAAATAAGGTATATAAATGATTTTAACTTGATTTCATAAGGATAATAATGATATTTTAAAACAAGCATTAAATGCTAGAATAGATTATTCCATAATCACTTTCAAAAAGTAACCCCCCACCTACTTCTCAAAATCACTGTCAGCACTTGTCAGATTATCAATTAATCACTTTTGAAAGTTTTACAAAACATCATTTTATGTTAAAATTATAAAATAATTTGATTTAAACTTTTTAAAAGCAATACCAAACGGGCCCTAAATTTTGAAATTAAGCTCATAACAGTGGAGAAAAGAATGAGCTCTATGGTTTTTATTAAAAAATGAACTTACTCAAGAATACACTATAGTACAACTTATATACAAGCTTAGGAACAATCCAGAAGAAAGACATTTTTACTTCCATGCTAACTAATCTCTTTGCAATTAAGAAATGCTCTAAAAAATACATTGTTTTTCTAGCTGTGCCAGCTACCAACAGTAATCATTTTTTCCATGTAGACTGCCGGTGTGTATGTAAAAGTCACATGTATTAGAGTTGCTAATTAATCTTCATTTTTTAACTAATGCTATGGAAGAACATAAAGCTAGTTATTTTCCAACAAGGCTCCCTATATTTTCCTTATATTTAGGGAGTCTGCTGTATTTTTTACAAATAAGGAGTCATATAAGGAGTTAACACTCCAACAAGCCTCCCTAAAATGGCTCATTATTATTTTTTATTTATTTATAATTAAAAAGGAAATATTATTATTTTTAAATAAATTTAAAATGTTATTATTTACAACCCATAATAATACCCTGATAAATTGGGAAAGAGCTGTTGGATGAATTTGGGTTTAAAAAAAAAAAAAAAAAAAAATTGGGTTAAACTAACAGAGGAGACGTTGAGAACTGGGTAAAAAAATTAAATAAAGAAAGTTGAGACTTGGATTAAAAAAATTAAATAAAAACGTTGAGAATTTTGGGTTAAATTGACAAGAAAGTTGAATTAAATAAAAAAGAATTTGGGTTAAACAAAAAAGAAAAAGTTGTTGAATACTTGAATTTGGACCATTGAATATGAAGGATGTGGACTCATCTTGACCACTCATTTCAATTGAGTGGAAAAAAAAATGAAATAGAGAGGAAGCCTTCTCTCCTTACATTTGGGGAGGCTTTGGCCAAAAAAAAATTTAGGGAGTGAGATAGGGAGGCTGTTAGAGCAAATTCCGGTCCAACCTCCCTATATTTAGTCAAAGACATGGTGTTTTCCGGCCTATTGGAGATGCTCTCAAATAAAATAATTAAACCCGTCAGTTGCAAGAGCTTTAGTGAAGTTATCGGTAACTTGATCTCTAAAGATAGAGGCCCAAGGCCAAACTGAGAATATGATTCTATCCCATGTACAATTAATGTCTTCCGCTCTTTCTTTCAAAATTTCTACTACTCCCTTGCAAAATTATCCACAGCAGTGCATAAACCACACATTTTCATAGAACTTTAGCTTTGTCTCCCCTTCCAAAAACATGGATATTCTACATTAGTAATGAGCTACATGAAACTATAGCCACCCACATTATCTTATCTTCTTTGATCAATCTAACTGTAAGTCTCATTTCTGCTATACTAAGACAAATCAATGCATTCCCATCAGATGTAAGGATGACTTCTTTGCAGCATTGAGTCTATTTGTTCAAATAGGCTCTCTGTACCTCCCAAACATACAGCTCAATGTATTGGACCCATAATATTACAGTGAATAGAAACGGGAGAAGCAGCAGATGTAAAGTGCCTTATGTTTCCTGAGACCATATATTTGGAAATTTAAAAAAATAATAACGGTAATTTAAAAAAAAAAAAAAAAAAGGGAGAGGAGCAAAAGCATAGAAGTAGAGAGGCAGACATGTGGAAAAAGAATTACAAGTGCCATCTCTCCACTATTATTTGCCGATTATTATATCGTTATATAGGAATTGAGAGGCCTACAGTCCAGAACATTAATTAGACTTTGGAAAGTAAAGTAGACGCTTCAGAGGAAGCTGGTGTTTAATCAAAAGTTGCTACCCTAACGGAAACTGAATATGTTCATGATATTGGGATATCATATAATATATTATTAACATGAAGGTTATAGTAATAGACTGATAGTAACAATCAGGAATCAATAATAGCCACCAATTATGAGAATTGAAGAAGATCAATAAAAGGGTAGTGCAAACCAGAAAATGCATGCAACCTGTAAACGTTTTCCAATTGCAACAAATGGTTGTACATCTCCTCGTGTTCCAACAATAAGAATTACTATCTGAAGTGGAGGTATATTGTGTACATCTGCTGCTTCAAGCGGTTCAGCGTCTGTAGATTCATTGTAAACAACTCCGGTTCCAAAATCAAGCCTCTGAGGTTTAATATCTCCCGGAACTTCAAACTGTACAGTTCCATCGTCTTTGACAGTGGCAACACGGTTTAGCCATTTAAGCTGCACAATTTTATTTTATCCTTTTAAGTAAATCTTCAAAACTCAGGCAACTAAGTACAAAGAAACTAAAAATTGAAATAAGTAAACAACTCATAAAACAATATTGTATCAGGCTATTTGCACCAAAATGCAGTACAATGTCCACCGAATCAAACTCTACCACGAAAATTACAACAACAGATTAACTGAATCATTAAGACCAAATGAACAACAACAAATAATGTACTATAAGAAACACAACAAAAAGAGCAGAAAAACAACAATACATATAAAGTGACTGTCAACTCATTAAATAGCAACAGAAAATGACTTAAATAATGATTACCAACAGAAACCAGATTCCAGTCTCCGTAACAGAGTCAATTAATAACCAAAAGATCCAACAGTAGAAAAAATAAAAATTAAAAACTATAAGTAAAGTTGAAAAAATTTGAATAATGAGACGAACCTTCTTTTTGATAGGAACTTTTTCATCAAAAAATTTGCTGGCCAGTAAAGTTAGCTTGTTATTATGTCTGCGTTTCGATTTCACCAGTTCCGTCGGCTGCGTCAAAACCAACTCCGATTTTTCACCCGTCGACGTCGATGCTTCACTATAAGTGCTTTTTCCTAAACAGTTCACAAATCAAGAACCTGATGTGAGTTGTAATTCGAAATTCAAAGTCATCGAATACAAAACCGAAAATCGTTCTCGAATCTCACAGAGATTTTCAAATAATGCAAATTATCGGCATGTTAAGAGAGAGAAATGTAAACCTGAAGAATTACTACGGCTATTGCCAATTTCACCTGCGATGTGGACGTCGAAGTCCACCGGCGCTTCGACCGAAACGTCGGAGGAGCAACGGCGGTGATGATTTGCCGGCGAATCCGCCATCGTTTTCGCCGATGACACCGTTTTTGAGAAGCTGAGGGAAAAAAAATTAAAAAAGAGAAATCGCAGACATTGTCACATGGAGAGCTCCTAGAGTGAGAAAGGTATCGAATTCGATTTCGTTTCTATGTTTGTTAAAAATGAAAACGATTTGGTATTTTGAAGATATTATTTATGTATTTATGTATTTATATATCTGTTTAGAAGGAGGCACCGCACCATGTGGAATTTCTATACAAAGATTCGTTAAGACACGTCAAATTTCAAACCAAGCAAATTTCATTTTTATGCCTCTCGTTTCATGTTTTTTTTTGCGTATCTTTGCCATCTTTAGATTATTCGGTGCCCCAAATCCCTACTTAACTCAAATGATATATACCTCTGTTTCCATTTTTGTAGTCGAGAGTTCGAGTTTCATCGATACATTTTGTAAATACATATAGAGATTTTTAATATTTAGATTGTGTATGTAAATATTTGATCTTGGTATACTTTTAACGCGTTTGGTATAAGATTTTTTTAGAAAATAAAAAACGATTATTCAATTCCTAAAATTTCAAAACTACATCAAATTGCTCCATAGACCAGTTTTTTTAACAATCAAAACTTATAGTAACCGGAAATGACTGATTTTTACCCATTATATTAATCAATTGGGTGAAAAAAAAAAACAACTTTTTAAAAAATAATAATAATAAGTTAAAGGACGATTTTGTAGTCTAACCTTTTAAGAATTTACAATTTCATCTTGACATAAACAATTCATTTCTAAAAATTTAAAATTAAAATCAAACTTTCAAATATAAGACAAGAAAATGTTAATAAAATATTAAAAAACTAGGGTGAAACTGTGAAAGTAGTTTGGGATCCTAGGGATCGGGAAAAGCACTCTTTTGGGGATGGAGACTGAGTGGTGTCTTTGTTTGTTTCTATACTTTGTTTGCTTGTCTTTTTCTTTGTACTATGAGTACGGAAGATATCGAAAACCTTTGTGCCTCTCTGTCTCTAACAGGAGGATGCCCCAATGGAGGTGGTACGTGAGGATCTTCGAAAATTTGACCATCAGAAAGGAGTTTTGTTTGCTAAGTAAAGTGATAACTAATAAACAGATTAACAGAAAGGCGTTTCGAACGTTTATTCCTAGAATATGGCGTCTTAAACATGAGATGGAGATTGAGGTGATTAGGGATAATCTATTTGCTTTCTACTTCAAGAATCGGATGAAAAAGAGAAGGGTGTTAACGTTGGGACCTTGGAGTTTGGATAAATCACTAGTGGTGTTGGAAGATTCGACAAAAGAGGGAGAAGTTGACAGTATGGCCTTGGATAAAGCAGAATTCTAGGTGCAAATACATCGTATTCCTCTTTTTTGTATGACCGAGGAAATTGGGATATTCTTAGGAAGCCTTGTAGAAGATACGGTGGACATTGATATGGGTGCTTCTGGTGATTACTTGGGTAAGTACCTTAGAGTTGTTGGAAAATTTTGTGAGAAACTCCTATTTAGAGGGCAATTCGAATTCTCCTCCGTGAGAGTTTCGAAATGGTATACTCAAACTCACAAAATGATTAATAGATGAATGAGAAATTGAGTTTCAAGGTGAGTCAAAAATGTGATGTGTAATGGCAATCCCACATTGGCCAGAGAAGTAACTTATATATAGTATATAATTAAATATGAGATAATAGCTATTAACATGTGTGTGGCATAGAGGCTCTCTTGCGCGCGTAAGGGGTGGGGGTGCAAATCATGGATCTTGAACCTCTGAATGCATGACTCGTGTGTGGGCGCGTCCTGCGTACATGAATGCCGCTCCGATTGGACCGTAAGAGTACAATTGGCTTTTTACCACTTCCCTAAGTCAACGTTTTTGCAAATGATAAGGAAATGATTAATTGTTTGGATTCTTAATTTTTACTTGATCACTAAAAATACAGAATCAGTTTTTAATTAGAAATAAATCTCTTTAATTAAAAGATTATTCTCTAATTAATTTAATTTCCTTTATTATATCAAAAACGTGTTAATCAAAGATTTCCAACTAAACCCTAATTTCGGTTTCTATAAAACCTTAGTCTCTCTTCACAGAAAAGACATTCGAGTATACACACACATATACAGCAGCCGAATATTTTCTTATCTATTAATCTCTTCTCTGTTCTTGGTAAGTTCGAGCTCGATTTGAGTTCGCTGAGAGTGGTTGTGCTTTGCGCTTCCATTGTTGTCCTGGGAAACGATCGCTATACACATGCGGTATAATATACGGCGAAATCGTCTTAAGGACGGGTCTCGGTTCCTTTCATCTAAATTTTAACGTGTTGGATTTCTCGGTTATTTTTGCTTGTCCACTAGTTATTACTAGATTGCTTATTATCAGGTTTTAACAAGAGCCAGGTTCGCAGCTTAGAGTCAGGTTCATGATCTCGGTTAGCAAGCCACTAAAGCGATGCCTTCATGTGGATCTCACGGGTACTGGAAGAAGACGATTCTAATGCTACGTTACGAGCAGCTTCCGGACCATTACTTCAAGTGTGGCATGTTGGGACATCTTGCACGAGAGTGCCCAAGCCAGAGTAAGAAAAACCATCCTCTAGTGGAACAAGAGTTTAAATATGGGTCCTGGCTGAGGGTCTGGTCCGATCCTCATTGCAACAATATGGAAGGAGAGGAGAGGGCAGTAGTCGCTTTTAGTTTTAGAGGAAGAACCAACAGCGAAGTGACTTGGAAAATATGACAGTACGTGAGAATAGGAATATTGATCAACATGGGTTGAAGAGGGTACAAGAGAGCACATTGGTGGCGACTCCAGTGACATCTACGGTGGAGATCCCCTTATTACCGGTGAAGTCAAGGGTTAACCAGTCACCTTAGAGTGCTAGCGTCATTTGAGGGCCTGAAAAAGGAAAACAGGTCGCAACGGGAAAGGAACTGGGATTTTTGGCTGAAAATCTGAAGACTACAATTCAGGAAGGGAATTTCACTGATAACGTATCAAATGGGGTTGACTTACCAAGTTTTAAATATTCAATTCTAATTACTTCCATGGGAATGGAGATTTGCAATGAAGATTCGAGAAAGCTTAATAATATGAATAAAACAGACAAACACGTGGGCTTGTGGAATAAACCAGTCCACACAGGTCTGGTGTTTCAGTTCACTAGTGGGGCCCATCTAGGCCTAATGGAATCGATGATGGGCCTGGTAAGGTTTTCAGAGACGTGTTGACAAAGGAGAAAATTCATAAGGAGCTTCGTATGGCCAAATGGAAAAAATTGACTAGGCAAGGAATGATTAATGGAGATGGGCCTCACTTGGGTGTTCAGGTGGGAAAAAGACATCTAGAGCAAGAGAAGGCAGAAGTTAAGGTTTCACAGAAAAGAATAAAAGATAAGAACACTATTGTTACTGTTAGGATTATGCTCAATAGCAAGAGTGTAATAATGTTTTTGACAATCTTTTCATATTAATAAAGTGATTTCTGGTTTAACAAATCTTATAGCATTTATAGTTTAATTATTATAATTGTAAAAAGTAAATAATCATAAGGTCAAAAGACTATGAGAAATAAAGAATTGTTCGTACATCTGGATATATATGAGGTAGACACAATTCTTTAGTTAGTCTTGAATAATGTTCACAACTCAAGATAAATGTTGGGCACATTTACCTTGTTAAAGTTATAAATTATTTTGCTAGCATTTGAATGGGATCAAATGTGATATGATGAGTCTAAAATCATCAAAGTGTCTTTGAATAAAAGAATCTAGTGCACTATGTGCATTGAATAGGATCACAATGAAATACTTTATCTAGAACCGTCAATGAATAAAAGTTTTTATTATAAGGACAATTAGAGAGTTTATCTTAATTCTGAGATAAATGATGGATAGTGTTATCATCTGAGCTATCATTGAGTACGATTATATAACATAGTCTATCCTCGATAGTTTGGTGATATTTATTTGTTAATCGGTAGAGGACTTCATTTATAGATATGGACATCGTGGCTCCATTTATTAAATGAGCGTAGAATGTTATCATATGGATATTTTGAGATATTGGATATTGGATATTGGATATTGAATTTTAACGTTAAGTTTTCGATAATATCTATTAAAATATGGCTTCTAGACAAGTCAGCATATCCAAGTTCAAAATGTTGTTATATGAGTAAATATGGTAACTAAGAGAGTTATAGGCGGTCTATGAGCTCTTAGCAATTACTGATATTTATCACGAGGATACACTATCTCCAACAAGGTTGTCTAGGGTACGAATGAGAAACATTTACTTATTCTATCTTTATTTAAGAGTTCAATTTTAGTTCTTTAGTGGAATAAGCTAAAATTAATAAATCGAACCTAAGTGAATCATTTGTTGATTATGATTGGATTATGTCTATTGAAGCATAAATTTAGATTGCCCGCCAAGATCCCTAATCCACAAGGACTTGCATGGATCACTTGATATATTCTACCGGACCAATTTATGGGTCCATCTAGAATTGTAATTAATACATTAAGAATATAATGTGCACATTTATTATATAATGGGCTGTTAAATTATATTAATATATTAATTTAAGACATGTGGGCTTGTTTCTTTTAGTAAGAATGAGTTTAGTTCACATGTGAGCTTTTTATTAAAGTCTAATGGATTTAATAAAATAGGAAAAACAATATATAGCTCATGTATTGGACATGAGCGGCAAAGCTAATAATATTGGCCTAAAAGTATTGTTTTATTTTATTATTTAATTAATTGGAAATTAATTAATTATTTAATTAAAAGTCAAAATCATTTTATAACTAGGAAATAGGTTTCTTAGTGTTATACTATTGTTGGTAGTATAATATAAATCAAAAACTTTATTTGATAAGTAGATAAATAAAAAGAATTGATTTATCTAGTCAAATTAGGAAGTTTTTGATTAAGTCACAATTTAATTTATATTAAATATATTATTGGATAATACACTAAAGAGTTGGATTAGGATTTGGAATTCTAAAGATTGATAGGAGTCATTGGTGGAAACACAAATCCTCTTTAGGTGAGGATTTCGGCCAACCCTAATATGTTTGGGGTAAGGATTTTGGCCAACCCTAATCCTCTTGGAGTGAGGATTTCGACCACCACCTTGTTTTCCTATCATAGAATTCGGCCAACCCTAAATTATTTTTAAGAAGGAATTTGGCCACCCTAAATATACTATGATATAGATTTCGGCCAACCTTAATTGCTTTGTGAGAGAGTTATTTCTTTTGCTTAAAAAAATAATCCAACTTTAAGCATAGAGTGTAGAATTCGGCCAAGAGGAAAAAGAGAGAAGAAATGTTTTATTTTCAATAGTGCACTACTAGCTTTTACATCAAAAGGCTTTGTGCACAACTTCAAATAAGGTTCAAGCGAATTTCGATCAATAAATTGAGAATTCACAACTGACCGAACGTTCTTCGTTTTTCTCTAGGAAGTTTATTGTGACTAACAAAAGGAAAAGTTTTTTGTTATCCATCCTCAGGTACACAATTCAAAGAAAGGGAGCTCACACTCTTAGGTGATTCACGCTCGTGATTAGATTGGAAGATCTTACGGATTACGATCGACGCAACATCAATCCTTACATGAAAAAAGGTACGATATCTTTTTATTATATATTAATTAATCAATGGTTAAAATTCTTCCTTTAAAGGAATTTTTTTGAAATATACAAATCAATCTTTTCGCTTTTGCCACATGTATTTTTCCCTACAATTGGTATCAGAGCCCTTGTTATACCCTTGATTAATTGATGTATATATATACATTGATCTATTTCTTTTTATTGTTAATATGCATGTTTTAGAAAGAGATGATACTCTAGGTATTCTCATAAATAATTACATTGGAATGTATGGATTTATATATGTTATTATAATATGATTTGTTGTTGTTCGATTTTGGTCATAGAATTTCAATGTATTTTTGTGTTGGAATTGTAACAAGAAGGGTGACCTATTATCGCCATAATTTCCTTCTTGGTAGTTGCTAAGTTTTTTTATTTATTTATTTTGCTATTGTAATAATAATAAAAAAAAAATACCACAGTAAATATTGTAATAAAAAAACTACAGTAAATATAATAAAAAAAATACTGCAGTAATATAATAAAAATATATATATATATTTGCTGTAAATTTTCTGCTGTCATATATTCAAGTATCGAAGAATCGAAGAATCGAAGAATTGAAGAATTGGAGGCAGAAAAAGGAAGCAACTGGAACCTATCCTACACCGTGCGCACTAAAGCAACAAACGAGCGTGCAACTGTGTTTGTTGTGGTGTGGGGCGCACGGCTGCCCATGGGGGTTTGGTGCATGTGCACGGCTATGGGTGGGACAATAGTGGTACACGCGCAACTTGGCCGTTTGAAGACTTGTTCTCCAAGTTAGGGTTTTTGTATTTCCAAACAATTGTAATTTACTTGCTTTTCTAGGATGTACCAAAATTATGGCTATTTATTTTTCGTAAATATTACAATGTTTGTCATTGTTTGATAACATGTCATATAGAATATGAGTGTCACTCATATATCTCTTTTGGTATGAACATGCATCGAATGATTTAGGTATCTAATTGACATCTAGATAACTTGGTAAATCATTCTCTGGAATTTAATCACACGCTTTAAATAATTGAGTGGGAGAAGGTGTTTTAGAACACCTATGGCCTCCAAGGTTAGTTGAGCTTTATGTTTTGTGTGATAACCCCCTAAGGGGTATCCATGAATGGAATTTAACAAGATACTTCCTTACAAGGATAGACTAGACAATTGACTCAAATGATATCTACTCTCAAAGGAGAGATTTTCGTGAGGGAAATATTGAAGGTCACACATTCAAAGTGGTTTTATTAATATCCTCCCAAGAGTTCTTGTCAATAAAATCACAAGACTAAAATTGAAAACGCTGGTTGTTATGTTCACAATTAGGTGGGAGTTCAACTAGTAAATGGTGCGAACTCCCGAAGGAGGCGTGACATTTATGGATGTTGGATCACTGTTGAATTTTACGATTGAATTATTTATTTAATTTAAGAGAAATATTCAAAAGTGCTTTATAATGATTATTTACTTATATATATTTTTTGTTTTATTCAGAAATCATGACCCCATCCTTAATGAACATCTTGAAAGATAACACTTTAACTAGTGATAATTATGTCACATGGAAAAGGAAAATTGGGTTGTTACTACAAGCTAAAAAACATAAGTTTGTTCTGACTGCTCCTAAACCAACTGCTCCTAATAATGAATCTAATGTGATGCAAAGAGACGAGTTTGAGCAGTGGAAGACCTCAGATGAGATGGCCAAATGTTACATTATGGCAACCATCTCTGACGTGTTGCAACAGTAGCATGAAGGAATGGGGTCTACTACTGATATAATGATGTCTTTAGAAGATATGTTTACTAAGAGGTCTAGGACGACTAAGAAAGAGGCAATGACTGCTTTCATGAATCTTAGGATGAACCCTGAATAGGCTGTGAAAGATCACATGATGAAAGTCATAGAACATCTCAACATTGTTGAACTAAATGGTGCTAAGATAGATGGTGAGACAAAAATTGACATGGTTGTCAACTTACTGTCAGATTCCTTTGATCAGTTCAAGTTGGACTACACCTTGAACAAAAAGGAATACACCTTGCAAGGTCTGATGCAAGATGTTCAAAGCGTTGAAAATGTCCTTGTGAAAAGCAAAGGTCAAGAAATTCATATGGTTGGTAAAGTTGCTACTGTTAAGACCTGTAAGAAAGTCAAGAAACAACAGAAGAAAAAGCAACTTGGGCCTACCAAGAGGAGACCAAGACCAAAGGGAATTGCTTCATTTGTGGTGAAAAGGGACATTGTTAAAGAAATTTCCCAAAGTCCCAAAACAAGAAGGAAGAAGGTAATGTTAATTATCCTGAAACATATTTTCTAGCAGATTCTACAAATTCTTGGATCATAGACTTTGGAGCAACTAATCATATTTGTTATTCCTTGCAGGGGTTCCAGGAAAGGAAAATGTTGAATAAGAATGAAATCAACTTGCGCTTAGGCAATGGAGCGTTGGTATCTGCCAGTGCACTGGGAGATATTAGAGTTAATCTAGATTCTAGCAAGCATTTAGATTTGATAAACGTTTGTTATATACCTCAATTCAAGAGGAATTTAATTTCAGTTTCTTGTTTAAATAAATTTGGATATTCGTTACTTTTAATAAAGTTTTTAATATTAGTAAGAATGACAAATTTGTTTGCAAATGTACATTGGAAAACGGTTTATTCTTTCTACATAGAAATATCTTTTACTTCTTAGACACAGAATTAACGGAACATAATCATAAAAGAATATAATTGTCAAAAGATGAAACCTACCTATGGCATTTGCGACTAGGTTATATTAACCTTAATATGATTAAAAGATTGGTTAGTGATGGACCTTTAAATGACTTAAAGGTTAATGATCTACCAACTTGTGAATCCTATTTGGAAGGTAAGATGACCAAAAGGTCATTCATGACCAAAGGCATAAGAGCCACTGAATGTTTAGGATTAATACACACTGATGTATATGGTCTTATGAGCATTCAACCTAGAGGTGGATAAGAGTACTTCATCACTTTCACGGATCATTACTCGAGATTTGGCCATGTGTATCTCATGAGACATAAGTCAGATGCTTTTGACATATTGAAAGCATTTAAAATTGACATATTGAGATCTGATTATGGTGGAGAATATCTATCTGGTGAGTTTCAGCAATATCTTATTGATAATGGGATAGTTTCTTAGTTTTCTGCACCAAGTACACCTTAATAAAATGGGGTGGCAGAAAGGAGAAATAGAACTCTTTTGGACATGGTTAGGTCAATGTTGAGTTATTCAAAGCTTCCTAAATCTTTTTGGGGATATGCTTTACAAACTGCAATGTACATTCTAAACGATGTACCATCCAAATTGGTTTCTCAAAGACCGCATGAGTTGTGGACTGGGCGAAAACCTAGTTTACAACACTTAAGGATATTTGGTTGTTCTGTGCATGTGTTAAAAGGAAAGACAGATGGAGTCCCGTTCAGAAACATGCATATTTGTAGGGTATCCAAAATGAACTAAATGATATTATTTCTATAGTCCTTCAGATCTTAAAGTATTTGTTTCAACAAATGCTAAATTTCTGGAAAAGGACTATATGAATAATTTTGTACCTAAAAGTAGAATTGTCCTGAATGAGATGTCAGGAGATACAATTCCGCAAGTGGTTATACAACATAACCCTATTGTAAGATCCACACCATCACAAGGTCAACAACCTACCAGTCCTCATCCCAGTGGGAGGGTTAGTAGACAAACCGAGAGATACATCGGTCTAGGAGAATCAGTGGAGAATCTCCGGGAAAACGATGATTGACGAAGTGAATCTTTGTCGTTTAAAATCGTCCATCAAAAATATTTATAAACTGAGCAATGCCTCAAAAGGTTTGGAAAAACACAAGTATGGTGGCAAGCAAGGGTCGTCCACAGAGATCGGAGGTAGCGATGACTAGATTAGGATTAATAATACTAAAATGCATGAAAGTAAAAGTAAATGATCGTTGTTTTGAAGTGTGAATAAAAATGTTATAAAAACTACACTAGAAATGAAAACCAAGTGGGATGTGAATGGAGTGAAAGATATGATATGGGAATTAAGGAGTTGATGGACTCGTAAGCGAACATTGGGCAAATGCAACAAATTCTTAATTAAGCACGTTTTATCAAATGTAACCAACCTAGGGTGTATAGTGTTGGTTATTTATCTCAAGCAAGTGGTCAACCTAGGGTGTATAATTAAGACCTCTTACTAGAAATTAATCCTTCCTAAGCAACCAACCTAGAGTGTATAGTGCTAATTGCTTAATTAGGATTCTAGCCATAAATGCTTATCTATCTATTGAGGGCTCAACCTCTTACTAATGTAGTCATCCTATGGTGTATAGTGATGACTTCCAATTCTATCACAAGTGGTCAACCTAGGGTGTATAGTGAAGGCCACACGTTTAAGATTGGCTGAGGCTCGGGGTTATTCAACCGGATTCTACTAGAAGGTTAGTTCATGCAAAATCACTAATGTAGCCAACCTAGAGTGTATAGTGAAGGCTTCTAATTCTCTCACAAGTGGCAATCCTAGGGTGTATAGTGAAAGCCACTTATTCAAGATTAGATTAAGTCCATGGTTATTAAGCCAGATTTCCAGAAATCCTTCCATTCAATAGAGCATTAGACAACCAAATAGGGAATACTTAGTTGCCTAATCAAGTAGACACCAAATCTTCCATTCAATAGAGCATTAGACAACCAAATAGGGAATACTTAGTTGCCTAATCAAGTAGACACCAAATCAACATGCTTAGAGGGTGTATCAAAGATAAATCAATATCAGAAAACAATTAAAGCAATAGAATAGCACATATAGATATATATGGATATAAAATATAAAGAGTTTATTTACAAAAGCCCAGCATCCATCAAACTAATCACATTAACCCCTTAGTGGGGATTTAACTACTCATGTTCATTACAACACATAAACTAAGAGAAGAGATCAGAGAAAACCCTTGAAGATTATCTCTTTCCTTAAAGCTTTAATCCAATCCTTCTAGTTGCCTTTGGATGAGCATAGAATGGGTTTGGATGGGAGGGAAAGTGTTCTTAGACCTAAAATAAGTAAGTTACTGAATTTCTAAGTGTTGGAGAGTCTTTAATTTGTTCTCATGCTTTTCAATTTATAGAGGTTACAAAAATAGGTCACAAATGCTTAAATGAGGGCGGAGTGCGGTTGGGACCCGCACTCACCTGCACTTCATCAATTTTTCACCTTTCAACTACCGGGTTTGTGACTTTGGGCAGGTAGTGGGCTGGTAGTGCGCGAGTAAGATGACCAGCACACTTTGTCTGATTTCTTCAACTGTGTGGGTAAGATGACCAACACACTTTGCTTGATTTCTTCAACTGTGCGGGTAAGATGACCAACACACTATTTTGTCTTAAATTCCCACTTTTTATCTCCAACATCTGAATTATGTTAATTACCTGTAATTACAACAAATGAGCCTATTAGACTTGAAATACACAGAAAAACACTCGGGAACGAAACAAAGGATATATAATTGAAGGCCGAAATATACAATATATTTGGCACGATCAAATACCCCCAAACCAAACCTTTACTCGTCCTCTAGCAAACTCAAAACAAAACGAAGACATGACAACAAAAATGACTCGAAATAAAAATTTCCTAAACACAAAGAAAACTTGCTGCAAAGCCAACTAGTAGAGAGATAAGCAAAAGAGATTGGAAGTGAGGAATGAGCATATGCAAAAATGTGCTAAACAACTCAAAGGCACCCTAAATGAACTCGTTTAATCACGAATCCCACACTTAAAGCAGCCTTGCCTTGGAAACCACTCGCTCTTACGCCTCGAGCATAGTTCGCTTTAATGCTAGGTTCTCACATGGATTCTCTCTTATCTTTCCTCTAAAAACCTAGGTTCACACTCATGCAAGATGTATGCAAACGAGTTTATGTAATGGAATTAAGTTTGTTGCATACATTTAGAAAAGACGCTCTTTTTAGTGAATAAGTTTCATGAAAGAATCACGTGCTATGAACGTGGAAAAAGCATGCATAACTAATATTCCCAGTCTAGATTTCCCCTAAGATTAGCTAGGTCTTTTTCATTTGGTTGTAACGGGGCCACGGTGAATGGTGATTAGAAAGAATGGGAATTTAGACACAAGCACTAATCAACCAAGTTAAGACAATTCATTCTACAGTTAAACATTGAATTCCTCATGCAACTCCACTTCCAAATATAATATGGCGTCTATGCACACAATTAAACTCTAGGTGCAATCTTTAAGTACTCTTGTTACCCATTTGAGTAGCATTTACAATTTAAAAAAGGCACTTGAAGCATATTTTTTTTCTTTTCTTCCTTTTTGCTTATTTTCTTTCTTTTGTTTTCATTCCTTTTGACTTTGCACATTTTTACAACTCTTTACTCTTGCCTAGGTACACACAATTTATCAAATTAAAGCACAACTTTACATTCAATCCTAAGCCTTAACAAGATCAATTGAGTGAGGGTTGGCTTAGTGTTTAGGTTGCTTGGGTTATGGATAATATGGGTGTAGAATGAAAAATTCTATATGTGTTTGGCTTTAAAATTGGCTTGGGAGCACACACATTACGAGAATGGGTGTAAGTTTCTCAAGTTTGATTGGCTTATTTCGGTGACAAAACACAAGTGGGGTTTGACGTAAGGGTAGCTCAGGTATTTGATGGTTGGTGCTTTGCACAACCTAGACCCTCTTAATACCTCAAGAGACCAAGCACTTCAAAGGTAAATTTCTAAGCGCTTACTTGCTTTGAAGAGATGTAGTTGCACACACTCACAACACATGCATAATTCTTATTTTTTGTATGTTGTGTGTCTTTATTATGTGTGCGTTAATGTTCATTAACCTCTCTTGCATTTTTAACTTGATTGCATCTTGTGTGTTAAATGCCATGTTTTTGATGGATCATGTTTGTTTAGGGGTGCTGTCAAACTGCCCTACAACTGACGAAGTATGTGATTTTTTAGTGTCGTTTTAAAACCGTTCGTCGACAATATTTATAAACCTGGCAAGCCTCAAAAGGGTTTTAAGAACACAAGTGTAGTGGCAATCAAGGGTCGTCCACAGAGATCGGGGTAGCGGTGATTAGATTAGGATTAATAATACCAAAATGAATAGAAGTAAAGTATATGGTTGGTGTTGTGAAGTGTAAAAGAAAATGTAATAAAAACTACACTAGGAATGCAAAGTGAAAGGAATGTGAATGGAGTGAAAGATATGATAATGGAACTAAGGTGTTAATGGACACATAAGCGAACATCAGGCAAATGCAATAAACTCATAATTAATCACGTATATCAAATGTAACTGTTAACCGCTAAAATTGGCGTAGGACCAAAGAAGAATTTTCCACCCAGATACGAAGAAGAGACACATGTCAAGAAACCATTTGGCTATTCCTAGAAAGAGGAATGCTGGATCAAATCTGGATACCTACCCCCTCCTTCAGATCAAGCCAGCAAGACCAGCAATCTCGATAGCCCCTAAAGTACCCCGACGTGGGGTCTACTCAAAATCCTACCACGGAGCCCAGTAGGGTATCCTGTGACTGCATCAGACAGGTATCCTGGTACTATAACAACCGGATACCCCGCTCATATTTCAGCAGGGTACCCCGCTACCTCATCAGACAGGCATCCGGATTCTACGTCAAGCCAGGTACCCCATTGTAAGAACAACTGATATCAGGATACCCGGTCGAATAAGCACATAACAAGGAAAGCGTGAAACTAGCAAGAGGCAGGGTACACGAGAACCCAGATAATTATTGGGATCCCCTCGCCAGATAACCATAAGAAACACTCACATAATTACAAACCTATATGTCTAGACAGACAAGTCCTAAAGCTCCAAAGTAAGGGGGTTGAAATGCTGTCGTTCAAATCCCGATAAAAAGGTAGACTCCTTCCCGCCACTTAAGAATTCCATTTGAATAAGGAGTCCATTTTTACTAGAATCCTCTCCATAAGAAATCACTTGATTCGGATAATTAAAGCTCCTACAAAGTTTGTCTCCTAGAAGGAAAGAAAATCCCGTGATCGCCAAAACCCTAGACCGAAATTATAGGAGTGCATGGCAATCAATGGGACCTATATATACGACACTATATTCACCAAAAAGGGATGGAAAATTCGCCTCCTAAAAACCCTACACTCACGTTCGGTTCTACTTATCGACATGCACGAATACGCCATTTCTATCACCTATTAAAACCTTGAATATCGTTATATATCATCATAGTTCCAAGTTTATTGATTGTACACATATTCTCATTAATAAAATCGTGCCTATTAGTCTATTCTTGTGTAAGCTCTTGTTTGATTTGACAGGAGCCTTGTTGGTATCGAACTACGTGGTATCCCTCCGATTAAGATCTATCTCGATCTTGATCCTTAAAGTTGTTATTTGGAGATTCACCTCAGTGATGATTTTCCAGTAACACTTTTGGCGCCGTCTGTAGGAAAGAATTATTCAAACCCATTACTTTAAAAACAGCCCAGTCCTACCCAGAGGTCTTTCAGAATGAGACTCCGATCCTCTCAAGCTTATCCAAATCCATCGGGACCCTTATCCCTCGCTTCCACTAAGAGAGCTCAAAAACAGGGTGGAGGATCCAAGAATGATAACTCGGCTCCAATACCTCATCCAGTACAGTTGTAGGCCCCTTGCCTCGAGATCCGGCTAGGCAGGAGATCAATCAGGATAACCTAGAGCAGTAGACTACAACCTACGTAGAAGCCATCTGACTCAGAATGATAGCTCAAGGAATCCCCTTTGTAGCAGCCGGGATTGCATAAGACATTGGCCCAAGTACCTGGGTATTAGTGTTTGACCAACTAGGTCCATCTCTACCAACCCTGGTCCATCAGATTAATCTCAGACCCCGACTGGTGAAATCCACAATTGAGATTCCACCTAGGAGAGTCTAGCCTCCAGTAAGGCCAAGAGGAGAGAAGAAAGATCCACAGCTTGATTCAGAAGGAAGCGCCAGATCCCGAAATATTCCTTCGTCTTGTCCTTGTGTGTATTTTTTATATATTTTATGTCTAATAGGCTCGTTAGTGCTAATTGTAGGCAATTGATGTAATTCTGGTCTTATAAGCATGTTGCAGGTGTTCTGGCCGAAAAGGGGCCAAAGGTGGCTGAAGGAAAGACAAAGGGTCATCAGCAACTCTAGAATGTGGGTTAGTGCGGGTCATTCAACCGCACTCCACCCGCACTCCAAGCCAAAGTCATGACTTGATACGTATAGAGAAGATAAAGTGCGGGTAAAGTGCGAGTCATCCAACCACACTCCACCCGCACTATTGCCAAGAGCAGAGAAGCAGAAAGTGCACCTGACATTAAAGTGTGGGTCAAGTGCGGGTCATCCAACCGCACTCCACCCGTACTATTGCCAAGAACAGAGAGTTGGAATTGCACCTGACAGTTAAAGTGCGGGTCATTCAACCGCACTCCACCCGCATTCTGCGTGTGACAGCTTCTGTTCTCAAGCTTAAGTGACCTAATTTTGTATCCCCTATAAATAGAACTTATGTCATTCGACCAACAAATCCTCCACACCCCACAACACTTAGGTCTTAGTGTAATTTAGCTCTTAGAACACTCTCCCTATCATCCAAACCATCTCTACTCAACCTAAAGGCAACTTTGAGGATTGGATCAAGGCTTCAAGGAAAGAGACATTCTTCAAGGGTTTTCTCTCAATCTCTTCTCTTAGTTTTGTATTTGTTTGTAAGAACATGAGTAGTTAAATCCCCCACTATGGGGTTGATGTTATTTGTTTGATGGATGTTTGGGCTTTGTAAATAAACTCTATGTTTTATATACATATCTATCTCTATGTTTTGTTCTTTGCTTTGAATGATTTCCTTATTAATTTGTTGGGATACACCCTCTTAGCATGTTAATTTGGAATCTTTATTACTTATTGAATGGATGGGATGTCCGGAATCCCAGCTCAACAACCGCGTTCGTAATCTAACCTCGAACGAGTTTCCAACACTATACATCCTAGGTCGGCACTTGTGAGAGGATTAGAAGCCTTCACTATACACCCTAGGTTTGCTATTTTAGTGGTTTTACGAGAACTAACATTCGCGAAGAATCTGGTTGAATAACCTCGAGCCTCATCCGATCTCAAACGAGTGGCCTTCACTATACACCCTAGGGTGGCCACTTGTGAGGGAATTGGAAGCCATCACAATACACCCTAGGATGGCTACGTTAAAAATAGGTTGAGCCATAGTTAGATAGATGAGCTTCATGGTTAAAATCCCAATTGAGCAACTGGCCACTGTCGGTTGTTTAGGAGGGATTAATCGCTAATTGGGGGTCTTCACTATACACCCTAGGTTGACCCCTTGCTAGTGATACATAGCCAACACTATACACCCTAGGTTGGTTACATTTGTCATCACATGCTTAATTGAGAGTTTGTTGCATTGCCCAGTGTTCATTTACAAGTCCATCAACTCCTTAGTCTATATCACTTCATTCGCATCCATTTTTAGTTATTGCATTTATTAGTTTACTTTAGTTAATTCACACTTTACCACACTAATCATTTACCTTTACTTTTATGATTACTAGTTTGATTGATCCTAATCTTATCACTACTACCCAGATCTCAATGGACGACACCCATGCTTACCGCTTTACTCTTATTTATAATTGTGAACGCATCGCATAGGTTTCATAAATTGTTTTGACGGACGGTTTTCTAACCGCGAAAAACCTTCCTATTAAATGGCACCGCTACTGGGGATTGGTGTGCATAGTAGTGATTTGATTAATTTTAATATTATTAGTTCCTAGTTTTTTTTTAGTGTTTTTAGTTTCTTTTTATTTCTTTGGTAGTTTTGTAATTTCCAAAAACCATGTCCGAAATACAAAAAGTACACTCAAGAACTAAAAACAACACTTGTTTTTCTAAAAAAGCATGTCCGAAAGCCAAAAAACACATCCAGGAACTAAAAAGAACACCCACTAGCATGTCTGAAAGCCAAAAAGCACACCCTGGAACAAAAAAGAACACTTGCTTTTCCAAATAGCACGTCAGAAATACAAAAAGCACACCCAGGAACTAAAAAGAACACTCACTTTTCGAAAAAGCATGTTAGAAAGATAAAAAACACACGTATGAACTAAAAAGAACACCTACATTTCCAAAAAGCATGTCTGAAAGACAAAAAGCACACCCAGGAACTAAAAAGAACACCGGCTTTACCAGAAAGCATGTCCATAAGCCAAAAGCACACCTTGGAACAAAAAAGTGGAACAACAATTGAAGAGGAAGGGTTCCACACGGGTTGGGCAAAATTTGGGTTCTTCATCATCATGGAAACCAAATTGGAGAAAGAAGAATGACCAGCCTAGTTTCAAGGCCAAGATCGAACCTTCCAAAGATCTTAAGGTCGGGGGCACATTAAATCAAGGTAAATCAGATTCTCAACCTTCTAGAAACAGTGACATTAAGTGCTTTAAGTGTTTGGGAGTAAGTCATATTGCATCACAATGTCCAAACAAGAGAGTAATGGTTTTAAAGGATGGTGGTATCGAATCCGAGGGTGAATCTGATAATGAGTCCATGCCACCTTTGGAGGATGCAAGTGACAATGCATATCTGGTGGGTGGAGAGCTTTTGGTTGCAAGAAGAGCTTTTAGTGCTCAAGCCAAGGAAGATGATAAGGTACAACGTGACAACATCTTTCACACCCACTGCCATGTTAATGATAAGATATGTAGCATGATTATTGATGGGGGGAGTTGTACTAATGTGGCTAGCACTATTTTGGTGGAAAAACTGAATTTGACCACTTTTAAGCACTCAAAACCTTATAAGTTACAATGGTTGAATGATAGTAGGGAAGTTAGGGTAAATAAGCAGGTGTTGGTGTCTTTTTCAATTGGAAGATACAAAGATGAAGTTGCTTGTGACGTGGTGCTAATGAATGCGGGTCATATCCTTTTGGGAAGACCATGGCAGTTTGATAGGCATGTGACTCATGATGGATAATACTAATAGATACTCATTTGTACTCAACAAAAGACCAATCACTCTTGTACCATTAACCCCAAGACAAGTACATGAAGATCAAATGTGGTTAAAAAAAGATAGAGAGGTAAAAAAAAAAAGAGTGAGAGCTCAAAAGAAAGAGAGTCCGAATCAGTAAAAAAAGAAACAAAAGTTCAAAAAGAAAAAGAGGCTGATGAGAGAAAAAGAGAAAGAAAACAAGTGAGTTTTTATATAAGAGAGAGTGAGATAAAAAAAGCTTTGTTTTCAAATCAGCCGATGATTGTACTTTTGTACAAAAAGACTTGTTTTAATACTAACGAACTTGACTCTTCTTTGCCTAGTGTTGTTGTCTCACTTTTGCAGGACTTTGATGAAGTGTTTCCCGAAGAGATGCCTATTGGTTTACCACCAATAAGGGGGATTGAGAACCAAATTGATTTTGTACCAGGAGCACCTATCCCAAATAGACCCGCATACAGAAGTAATTCGGAGGAGACAAAGGAACTTTAAAGGCAAGTTAATGAGCTCATGGAAATGGGGTACGTGCATGAGAGTATGAGTCCTTGTGCGGTTCCCGTATTACTTGTGCCTAAGAAGGATGGAACGTGGAGGATGTGCGTTGATTGTCGTGCCATCAACAATATCACTGTAAAGTATCGAAATCCTATTCCTAAATTAGATGATATGCTTGATAAATTGCATGGTTCTATTGTTTTTACTAAAATTGATCATAAGAGTGGATATCATCAAATTGGGATGAAAGAAGGTGATGAGTGGAAAACTGCTTTTAAAACAAAATATGGTTTATATGAGTAGTTAGTTATGCCTTTTGGATTAACTAATGCACCAAGTACTTTCATAAGATTAATGAACCATGTTTTGCGTGCTTTTATTGGAAAATTTGTGATTGTTTACTTTGATGACATTTTGATTTATAGCAAAAATCTTGATGAGCATGTTGAACATTTAAAACTTGTTTTAGGTGTTTTAAGAGCTAAAAAGTTGTTTGCTAATCTCAAAAAGTGTACCTTTTGCACGGATAAGCTTGTATTTCTTGGTTTTGTTGTTAGTGCTAAAAGGATTAGGGTTGATGAAGAAAGAGTTAAGGCAATTAAGGAGTGGCCGAAACCTACAAATGTTGGACAAGTGAGGAGTTTCCATGGGTTGGCTAGTTTTTATAGGAGGTTTGTGAGGGATTTTAGTAGTCTAGCCGCACCTTTAACTGAAATTATCTAAAAGAATGTGGGTTTTAAGTGGGGTGATGAACAAGAAAAGACATTTAACTTGACTAAGGAGAAATTAACTAATGCACCTTTGCTTGCTTTGCCTGACTTTGCTAAAGCTTTTGGGATTGAGTGTGATGCTTCAGTAATAGGTATTGGAGCTGTTCTAATGCAAGAAGGACGTCCCATTGCATTTTTTAGTGAGAAGATAAGTGGAGCAGCCTTGAATTATCCTACCTATAACAAGGAGATGTATGCTTTGGTTAAGGCATTGGAAACTTGGCAACACTACCATTGGCCGAAAGAATTCGTGATTCACATAGATCATGAGTCCTTGAAGTATTTAAAGGGGCAGCACAAGCTAAATAAGTGGTATGCCAAATGGGTGCAGTTCATAGAAACATTTCCTTATGTGATCAAGTACAAAAAAGGTAAGGAAAATGTGGTTGCTGATGCGTTGTCTAGAAGGTATGTTTTACTTTCTACTTGGGATGCTAGAATGCTTGGTTTTGATTACATTAAAGAATTATATGTGGAAGATTCTGATTTTGGCAATGTATTCAATGCATGTGAAAAGGTTGCATTTGGCAAGTTTTATAGGCATGATGCATTTTTTTTAGAGAAACTAAATTATGTGTGCCTAAGAGTTCTTTGCATGAATTGCTTGTTAGAGAAGCTCATGGGGGTGGTTTGATGGGGCATTTTGGGATAGCCAAGACACTAGATGTTTTGCATGAACACTTCTTTTGGCCTCATATGAAACGTGATGTAGAAATAATTTGTGATAAATGCATTAAATGTAGACAAGCTAAGTCTAGGGTTAAGCCTCATGGTTTGTATACTCCTTTGCCTATACCTAGTGGACCTTGGATTGACATTTCTATGGATTTTGTGTTGGGTTTGCCTAGGTCAAAGAGGGGTAGGGATTCTATATATGTGGTTGTTGATAGGTTTTCAAAAATGGCACATTTCATTCCTTGTCATAAAATTGATGATGCATCACATATTGTTGATTTGTTTTTCAAAGAAATTGTTAGATTGCATGGCATGCCTAAAACCATTGTTTCGGATAGAGACACTAAGTTCTTAAGCTACTTTTGGAAAACTTTGTGTAGTAAGTTAGGAACTAAACTTTTATTTTCTACTACTTGTTATCCACAAACAGATGGTCAAACTGAAGTAGTTAATAGGACTTTATCTGCCTTGTTGCGTGCTATAATACAAAAGAATTTGAAAACATAGGAGGATTGTTTGCCGCATGTAGAGTTTGCTTATAATAGGAGTGTGCATTCTGCAACTCATTTTTCGCCTTTTGAAATTGTGCATGGTTTTAACCCATTGACTCCTTTGGATTTAATTCCTTTACCTGTGAATGAGCATGTTAACTTGGATGGGAAGAAAAAGGCAGAATTTGTTAAGCAAATCCATGAAAAGACTAGACAAAAGATCGAGAGGAGAACTGAGCAATATGCCAACCAAACTAATAAAGGGCGCAAGAAGGTTGTTTTTGAGCCTGGTGATTGGGTGTGGTTGCATATGAGGAAGGAACGGTTTCTAGTCCAGCGGCGTTCTAAACTACTTCCAAGGGGAGATGGCCCATTTCAAGTGATTGAAAGAATCAATGACAACGCCTACAAGTTAGATCTTCCAGGTGTATAATATTAGTGCAAGCTTTAATGTTTCTGATTTGTCACCGTTTCATGTAGGTGACGATTTGAGGACAAATCCTTTTCAAGAGGGAGGGAATGATGAGAATAAGAGAGCTGCACTAAGGGATCCATTGCATGTTCCGACTGGTCCAATAACAAGAGCAAGGCCCAAGAGATTCAAAGAGGCACTCAACGGCCTGATTCAAGACACTTGGGCTGATTCTGAAGTTTTAAAGTCCAAGATGAGCCCACATGAAGACCAAGGCTTAATAAACGTCATCAATGCAATTAATTGGGCCGAATAAGAGAAGCTTAGGTGTGAAGCACAAGCTGGGGTGTGTGGAGGAGATTTAATTTCAGTTTTTTTCCTTTTTAGTTTTTAGAGAATAAAGAGTTGATTTGTTTCCCAAATTAAGGGGCTGATTTGTTTCCAGTTTTAGCTTTCCAAATAGAGAGCAAGTCAATAGTTGTTTGTTTTAGTTTTAGTTTTAGTTTTAGTTTTATTTTCTTTCCCGTTTGTAAGTCCTTTGGCTGATTTCTCTTTTTTTTTTTCCTTTCTTGTCGGGTTTTAGTTTATAAGGAACCCTCTAATGTATTATTTGGGCAGACTTTGATTGAATTAAAATTTGAGAGGATTTTTTTTCTCTTTTGTTCTTTGAGAACTATTTGAATTTATCAGATTTTCTCTGTGGCGTTCATCCTTGACTTATCAATCAAGTATTCCATCCTTGATTGTGGCATCCTCCTTTTACCAAGGTTCACATCTCTTTATAGGTGTTAGGTTGCGGTTTCCATCCAAAAACCTGAGCTTAGAACGATTTTAGGAATCAAACCGACGAGGTTCATATCATAAACAAATGAGATATGGAACCTATCATTACCATCAAAAATATGAGCTTGGCAATGAATAATCTTATCAGTTTCAAAAATTTTAGTGATTTTGATGATCCTAGGATCCTAACCAATCCAAATTCTACCAAGATCATGACTATTGTAATTGTCAAGCATTTCCCAATCCATGAAAACATAATTGACTACAAGAGGTTGATGGATCATACTCACTCTTGTCTCAATTAAACAAACTAGACTAAGCTTGTGGTCAAGTATCATATTCTTAACTTCTAATTATGTAGGGGTAGCATTCAAACCCTTAATGTTCCAACAAGCTAAATTAATCGTTAAGAGGTTGAAGAGATTTCACCTTAGCTTGCGAGCTATTATCCATTCCTTTCTTTGCAGATCGTTTTTTCTTCTTCTTGTTGTTGTTACTAGAGGACTCTGGAGTGCTAGAAAGCCCTATGATAGGAACCCCATCAATGTTCTTAATCTTTGAGAGCCATAACAAATGATCTGGAGAGGCTGTGGTAGAAGAGTCATCATCACTACATTTAACAACACTTTCCTTAGAGAGGACACTATAACCATTCTCATCAAGAGTAGATAACTTGTTAGAGGTATCAATAGCACTCTCCTTAGAGAGGACATTGCATTGATTCTTGATAGGCATGTTGGTAGGACATAAAGGAGGCTCAACTTCAAAATGACCAACGACAATGACTTCATCGACATTCAAAGAAGACATGGAAAGAGGAATAGGCTCAATATTCTCACTAGGTGAGGGAACAAGGGTTGCATCTCCTCTAGAAAGGATCCTTGAAGATTTGGATACATGAGATACAACACCACGATTAACCTTCACCCATTCTTGCTTCACTTTAGAACCATGGTTCTCATCGAATCTGCCTTCCACATGCTCTAGACTTGGGCAAGTTGCAGCAGAATGACCAAACGATTTGCACTCCAGACAAATCTTTGGTCTCCATTGGTATTCAACTAGAATTTCAACACTCTCCCTATTATTGTGATCATCACAATCGCCCATAAGTAAATCAAAAAAATCAACTAACTTGCTAGTACCATCAATTTCAACACAAATTCTGGCGTACGAAATTCTTTTCATTGATTCAGTTAGGCTATCAGCATAAAGAGGCTTCCCAACAGTACTAGCAATATAGCTTAGCCCCTTTTCAGTCCAATATTCATGAGGAATATTAAAAAACTTGACCTATACTGGAACCTTAGAATAAGATTCTTTCGTTAAAACAAGCCGAGAGTGCCATTTCTTTAGAATAATCATTCTTCCAGCAAAAAGCCATGGACCAGCCTCAAGAACTTTAGAGCAAGAGTCATTGTCTGAGAACTTTAAAAAATAGAACCTTTTTCATTAGCTAGCACCTCCAGAAGACCATAATTACCCCAAATCCTCTTAGCAATATTGTTAACAAGAGAGAAATGGAGCTTCTTCTCAATAAAATAACCCACTAAGCAGATCTTTCAAGCCTTACATCCATCTTCAGCAACTTTCACAGGGGGTGCAACACACTTCCTATTACCATTGTTAATAGGCTGATAGAATTTGAGATTCATGAGCATTTGACTAGGTCCACCTGTGCTTTGAGAAGAATTATTAAGCACATTGATGTAGCTAACAGGCTTGTTATCAGAGATTGGAGGATTTTTTTCAGGTTGAACAATCTCGGAAGAGTCATAAGTTCCCTTCTATTGCTGATCCTTAGCTAATAAACCTTCATGCTCAAGAGACAAATCAGTTCCTTACCAATAGAGTTGTTACCAGCTGAAACATCTTCAATTTGCAAACTCAATCCAACTCCATGGGAAAGAGCCTTATTTGAAACCCTACTATTGCTCTTGTTAGCAACACAAGCTTCCAAAAGAGAGGGGAAATCAGAATAGGGCGGATTCTCCATGATAGAGCTAGAGAAACCCTAGAGAAAACAAACCAGAGCCAAAAAATTGAAACGGACGTAATTAAGTGCCACAAACCCCAAATCACATTGTTCTTGATTCCTTGTTGCATAGAAAATCACGATCTTCAAACTTTATGAAGGAAAGAACTGCAGAATCGTACTAGAAGAGGACGAAAATAGAGAAACGTCGCTGAAACCCTAATTTAAAAACAAACCAGAACAAAGAAATTGAAACAGGCGTAACTCTATGCTAACAACACCAAATCACGATATTCTTTAGTCCAGATCGCATAATATTCCATGCTCTACAACTTTATTGAAGAAAGGAAGATCAAAATCGAATCATAAGAGGCCCAAAAAAACAAAACGGCACAAAAACCCTAAAACCTAAGTTTCCATCCATGCAGAGCGTTTTCATAGGATACTTGCATGCTTTATTTAATGTATTTTTCCTTTAAAAAAATCAAAATCAAAATCAAAATGTCATCAAAGTAAACAACCACAACTTTCCAATAAAAGCACATAAAACATGGTTCATTAATCTCATGAAAGTACTTGGTGTATTAGTTAATACAAAAGGCATAACTAACCACTCATATAAACTAAATTTTGTTTTAAAAACAGTTTTCCACTCATCACTTTCTTTCATCCTAATTTGATGATATCCACTCTTAAGATCAATTTTAGTAAAAACAATAGAACCATGCAATTCATCAAGCATGTCGTCTAATCTAGGAATAGGATGTCGATACTTTACAGTGATATTGTTGATGGCACGACAATCAACGCACATCCTCCACGTTCCATCCTTCTTAGGCACAAGTAATACGGGAACCGCACAAGGACTCATACTCTCATGCACGTACCCCATTTCCATGAGCTCATTAACTTGCCTTTAAAGTTCCTTTGTCTCCTCCGGATTACTTTTGTATAGGGGTCTATTTGGGATAGGTGCTCCGGGTACAAAATCAATTTGGTGCTCAATCCCTCTTATTGGTGGTAAACCAATAGGCATCTCTTTGGGAAACACTTCATCAAAGTCCTGCAAAAGTGAAACAACAAAACTAGGCAAAGAAGAGTCAAGTTCGTTAGTACTAACAAGCCTCTTTGTACAAAAGTACAATCATCGGCTGATTTGAAAACAATTTTTTTTTTTTATCTCACTCTCTCTTGCATAAAAGCTCACTTGTTTTCTCTCTCTTTTTCTCTTATCAGCCTTTTTTTTTTTGAACTTTTGTTTCTTTTTTTGTTGATTCAGACTCTCTTTCTTTTGAGCTCTCACTCTTTTTTTTTTTTTTTTACATCTCTATCTTTTTTTAACCTCATTTGATCTTCATATACTTGTCTTAGGGTTAAAGGTACAAGAGTGATTGGCCTTTTGCTAAGTACAAATGAGTATCTATTAGTATATCCATCATGAGTCACATGCCTATCAAACTGCCATGGTCTTCCCAAAAGGATATGGCCCGCATTCATTGGCACCACGTCACAAGTAATTTCATATTTGTATCTTCCAATTGAAAAAGACACCAACACCTGCTTATTCACCCTAACTTCCCCATTATCATTCAACCATTGTAGCTTATAAGGTTTTGGGTGCTTAATAGTGACTCGGAATGAATCGCCTCCTCATAACAGTTTTCATCTCCTCCCACGTATCAATAGGTCTCTCTCCATTTCGTCTCCTACTCATAATCAATTGATCCCACCAAACAATAGCATAATCTGTAAACTCTATGGCAGCCAACTTCGCCTTCTTCAACTCGGAATAGTCATGACAATCAAACACCAATTCTATTCTTTTCTCTCACTCCAAATAAGCTTCAGGATTAGTTTTACCTTGGAAAGTTGGAATTTTCACCTTAATACTACCCAAATTATTATCAACCCTCTCTCCATACCTATCTTCTATATTCCCATACCTATCTTCTCTATTCCCAAACCTAGCACCTTTACCTCCAATTCCACGCCTAAATCTGCCTGCACCCACATTGGACATGCGATCATCCTCCTCTATGTCATTATCACCCCTATAATAATCATTGACTTCTTCTCTAACCGGAACTCTCTCTCTCCTACGTGTTTGTGGAACGGGTTGTGGCTGTTCTGTGAGTGAGTTCTCCACTTGATCTAAGTGCTCATGTAATTCTTCCAATTCACCCCTCATCATCCGTCTCATCTCCCATACTAATGCCTCCTTCCAAAGCTTTAGGTCCGCCGGTATAAAAGAATCATCAGTAACGCCTTTATCTTTGTTTTCAGACATGTTTTCCCTGCAAAATAAAGATTAAAAAAAAAAAAAAAGACCTCACAACACTCCCTCACGTGTTTCACTAGAAAAAAAAAGATCACTCAACACTCGTGTTTTCACACAATAAAAAATTGGCTTTTACCCTCAATATGTACTTACCACTCTTGCCTTTTTCCACTCGTTATTTTCTCAAAAATTCTTATCAAACTAATCGAACAATAACCAGGATTTCTTAGCCACGTTCACATGAAACAAAGCACAAAGAGTCTGGAATGAAAAAAAATAAGAGAACAAGAATAATAAAGATGAGATTCTACGGCTATTTTTTTTTTTTTTGAATATCAATGCACGAAATCAAGAAGAAGAATAACACTAGTTGATATAAGTTCAACTATATGACCTTTCAAAGAAACTTTTTAGTACCTTTTTTTTTTTTTGACCTTGATCAATTGGAATCAAGTTTTTTTTTTTTTTGATGGTACGAAATCAAAGAAGAAAGAAGAACAGGGATAGATTGAACCTGATTTTCGAAGCCTAAGTTTTGATACCAAATGATACGAACCTCGCCGGTTTGATTCCTAAGATCGTTCTATGCTCACGTTTTTGGATGGAAACCGCGACCCAACACCTATAAAGAGATGTGAACCTTGGTATAAGGAGGACGCCACAATCAAGGATGGAATACTTGATTGATAAGTCAAGGATGAACGCCACAAAGAAAATCTGATAAGTTCAAATAGTTCTCAAAGAACAAAAGAGAAAAAGAATCCTCTCAATTTTTAATTCAATCAAAGTCTGCCGAAATAATACATTAGAGAGTTCTTTATAAACTAAAACCCTAATGGACAAGAAAGGAAGAAAGAGAAATCGACCAAAGGCCTTACAAACGTGAAAGAAAATAAAACTAAAACTAAAACGAGCAACTATTGACTTGCTCCCTATTTGGAAAGCTAAAATTGGAAACAAATCAGCCCCTTAATTTGGGAAACAAATCAACTCTTTATTCTCGAAAAACTAAAAAGGAAAAAAACGGAAATTAAATCTCCTCCACACACCCTAGCTTGTGCTTCATGCCCAGGCTTCTCTTATTAGGGCCAATTAATTGTATTGATGACGTTAATTAAGCCTTGGTCTTCATGTGGGCTCATCTTGGATTTTAACACTTCAGAATAAGCCTAAGTGTCTTGAATCAGACCATTGAGTGCCTATTTGAATCTCTTGGTCCTTACTCTTGTTATTGGACCAGCCGGAACATGCAATGGATCCCTTAGTGTAGCTCCCTTATTCTCATCATTAATTGCCAAATATTTTATTTCCTTTATCTTTCTTTCTAGGGTTTAGATATTTTTAGTATTAAAGGGATTCATTGATGTATTATTAGACAAGACTTTGAATGGAATAATATTTTTAGTGAACGTTTTTCTCTTTAGTTCTTCAATGAACTGCGAACTTATCAAGGTTCTACCTTGTGGCGTTCAAACATAACTTTCACTCACCTTCTTTCTTGTTCTTGAGTGTGGCGTCTACAACCTTCTTGATACCGTTGGTTCTTATCTCTTTATACATAACGGGTCACGGTCCTATTATTTTCTTTGTTTATAAACTTGAATTAGAAAATGATCCTCCATTAAAATATATTGGTTCTGGATCTCACTACTCTTGGTGAGATTCATATCACCCTGGAAGAAAAAAGAACTCATGCTTTACCAAAAAACATGTATGAAATACAAAAAGTATACCCAGGAACTAAAAAGAACATCCACTTTTCCAAAAAGCATATCAGAAAGGCAAAAAGCAAACCCAGGAACAAAAAAGTACACCCGTTTTTCTAGAAAGCATGTCTGAAAGCAAAAAAGAACACCCTGGAACAAAAATAAAACACCCACTTTTCAAAAAAGCATGTCCTAATGCCAAAAAGCATACCCATGAACTAAAAAGAATACTCGCTTTTCCAAAAAACATGTCCGAAATACAAAAGCACACCCAAGAACTAAAAAGAACACCCATTTTTCCAAAAAGCATGTCCGAAAGCCAAAAAGCACACACATGAACTCAAAATAACACCCGCTTTTCCAAATAGCATGTCCGAAAGACAAAAAGCACACTTAGGAACAAAAAAGAAGTCATGCTCAAAAAAGCATGTCCGAAATACAAAAATCACACCTAAGAACTAAAACGAACACCCACTTTTCCAAAAATCATGTCCGAAAGTAAAAAAGCACACCCTGGAACAAAAATTGAAAACCCGTTTTTCCAAAAAAGAATGTCCAAATGCCAAAAATCACATCCATGAACTAAAAAGAACACTCGCTTTTCCAAAAAGCATGTCCGAAATACCAAAAGCACACCTTGGAACTAAAAAGAATAGCCAGGAATAAAAAAGAACTCATGCTTTTCAAAAAAGCATGTCCGAAATACAAAAAGCACACCCACGAATTAAAAGGAACACCAACTTTTCGAAAAAGCATGTCAGAAAGAAAAAACGCACACGCAAGAACAAAAAAGAACTCATGTTTTTCGAAAAAGCATGTCCAAAATACAAAAAGCACACCCATGAAATAAAATGAACACCCACGAAGTAAAATGAACACCCACTTTTCTAAAAAGCATGTCAGAAAGACAAAAAACACACCTTGGAACAAAAATGATCTCATGCTTTTCCAAAAAGCATGTCCAAAATACAAAAAGCATACCCAGTAAGTAAAATGAACACACACTTATGAAAAAAGCATGTCCAAAATCCTAAAAGCACACATTGGAACAAAAAAGAACTCATGTTTTTCCAAAAGGTATGTCCGATTTCCAAAAAGCACACCAAGGAACTACAAAGAACACCCACTTTTCCAAAAAGCACACCCAGGAACGAAAAAGAACTCATGCTTTTCCAAAAAACATGTCCAAAATACAAAAAACATACATAGGAAGTAAAATGAACACACACTTTTCCAAAAAGCATGTCAGAAAGACAAAAAGCACACCCAGGAACAAAAAATATCTCTTGCTTTTCCAAAAAGCATGTTCGAAATACAACAAGCACACTCATAAACTAAAAGGAACACCCATTTTCCCAAAAAACATGTTAGAAAGAAAAATAAAACACACCTAGGAAATAAAAAGAACACCCACTTTTCCAAAAAATATGTCCGAAAGCCAAAAAGCATACCTAGGAACTAAAAAGAACACCTACTTTTCCAAAAGCATGTCTAGTAGCTAAAAAGTACACCATGGAACAAAAAAGAACTCATGTTGTTCCAAAAAGCATGTCCGAAATACAAAAAGCACACCCAGGAACTAAAAAGAACACCAATTTTCTAAAAAGCATATCAGAAAGACAAAAAGCACAAGCAAGAACTTAAAAGAACACCCACTTTTCCAAAAAGCATGACAGAAAGACAAAAAGCACACCCAGAAAAAAAAAAAAAAGAACACCCGCTTCTCTAAAAAGCACACCTAGGAACTAAAAAGAACTCATGATTTTCCAAAAAGCATGTTTGAAATACAAAAAGCAAACCCATGAACTAAAAAGAACACCCACATTTCCAAACAGAATGTTCAAAAGCAAAAAAGCATACTTAGGAAAAAAAAATAGAACACCCGCTTCTCCAAAAAGCATGTCTGAATGCCAAAAGGCACTCCCATGAAAAAAAAAAGAACACTCGTATTTCGAAAAAACATGTCTGAAATAACAAAAACCCACCTAGGAACTAAAAAGAACACCCATTTTTCCAATAAGCATGTTCGGAATACAAAAAACACACCCAGGAACTAAAAAGAACACCTGTTTTTTCCAAAAAGCATGTCCGAAAGCAAAAAAGCATACCCAGGAAAAAAAAAAGAACACCTGCTTTTGCAAAAAGCATGTCCAAAAGCCAAAAAGAACACCCAGGAACAAAAAAGAACTCATGCTTTTCCAAAAAGCATGCCGAAATAGAAAAAGAAAACCCAGGAACTAAAAAGAATACCCAATTTTCCAAAAAGCATGTGCGAAAGAAAAAAAGCACACCTAGGAACAAAATAGAACACCTGCTTTTCCAAAAAGCATGTCCGAGTGCCAAAAAGCATACCCATGAACTAAAACGAACACTCGCATTTCGAAAAAGCATGCCTGAAATAACAAAAGCCCACCTAGGAACTAAAAAGAACACATATTTTTCCAAAAAACATTTCCGAAAGCCAAAAAACACACCTTGGAACAAAAAAGAAATCATGGTTTTTCGAAAAGCATGTCTGATTTCTAAAAAGCACACCAAAGAACTAAAAAGAACACTCACTTTTCCAAAAAACATGTGAGAAAGATAAAAAGCACACCCAAGAACGAAAAAGAACCCATGCTTTTCAAAAAGGCATATCCAAAATACAACAATGCACACCCAGGAAGTAAAATTAACACCCACTTTTCCAAAAAGAATGTTAGAAAGACAAAAATCACACCCAGGAAAAAAAAAGAACTCATGCTTTTTCAAAAGCATTTTCGAAAGCAAAAAATCACAACCAGGAATAAAAATAGAACACCCGCTTTTCCAAAAAGAATGTCCGAATGCCAAAAAGCAGACCCATGAACTAAAAAAAAACACTCGTTTTTCCAAAAAATATGTCTGAAATACTAAAAGCCCACCTAGAAACTAAAAAGAACACCAACTTTTCCAAAGAGCATTTTTGGAAGCCAAAAACCACACAAATGAATTAAAAGAACACTTGATTTCAAAAAAAGCATGTCCGAAAGCGAAAAAGCACACCTAGGAACAAAAATGAACACCCGCTTTTCCAAAAAGCATGTCCGAAAGCTAAAATACACGCCTAGGATCAAAGAAGAACTCATGCTTTTCAAAAAAGCATGTCTGAAATACAAAAAACACACTCAGGAACTAAAATGAATACCAACTTTTCCAAAAAACATGTCAGAAAGACAAAAGGCACACCCAGAAAAAAAAAAAAGAACACCTACTTTTCCAAAAAGCATGTCCAAAAACCAAAAAGCACACACAGGAAGAAAAAAGAACTCATGCTTTTCTAAAAAGCATGTCCAAAATACGAAAAGCAAACTCCGGAACTAAAAAGAACACCCACTTTTCGAAACAGCATGTCCGAAAGCAAAAAAGAACACCCAGGACAAAAAATAGAACACCCGCTTCTCCAAAAAGCATGTCTGAATGCCAAAAGGCACTCCCATGAATTAAAAAGTATACTAGCTTTTCCAAAAAACATGTCCAAAATATAAAAAGCACACCCAGGAACTAAAAAGAACACCCACTTTTTCCAAAAAGCATGTCCAAAAGCAAAAAAAGTGCACCCAGGAAAAAAAAAAGAACACATGCATTTCCAAAAAGCATGTCCAAAGGCCAAAAAACACACTCAGGAACTAAAAAGAACTCATGCTTAAAAAGCACACCTTGGAACAAAAAAGAACTCATGTTTTTCCAAAAATCATGTCCGATTTCCAAAAAGAACACACACTTTTCCAAAAAGGATGTGAGAAAGACAAAAAGCACACACAGGAACGAAAAAGAACCCATGCTTTTCCAAAAAGCATATCAAAAATACAAAAAAGCACACCTAGGAAGTAAAATGAACACCCACTTTTCCAAAAAGCATGTCAGAAAGACAAAAAACACACCCAGGAAAAAAAAAAAAGAACTCATGCTTTTCCAAAAAGCATGTTCGAAAGCAAAAAATCACAACCAGGAATAAAAATTGAACACCCGCTTTTCAAAAAAGAATGTCTGGATGCCAAAAAGTACACCCATGAATTTCTTACCCAAAAAAAAAAAAAGAACACTCACTTTTCCAAAAAGCATGTCTGAAATACCAAAAGCCCACATAGAAACTAAAAAGAACACCCACTTTTCCAAAAAACATTTTCAAAAGCCAAAAACCACACACATGAACCAAAAGAACACCCGATTTAAAAAAAAAAACATGTCCGAAAGCGAAAAAACACACCTAGGAACTAAAATGAACACCCGTTTTTCCAAAAAGCGTGTTCGAAAGCTAAAAAGCACGCCTAGGAACAAAGAAGAACTCATGCTTTTTAAAAAAGCATGTTCGAAATACAAAAAGCACATGCAGGAACTAAAACGAAAACCAACTTTTCCAAAAAGCATGTCAGAAAGACAAAAGGCACATCCAGGAAAAAAAAAAAACACTTGCTTTTCCAAAAAGCATGTCCAAAAGCCAAAAAAACCCAAGAACAAAAAAGAACTCATGCTTTTCCAAAAATCATGTCCGAAATACAAAAAGCAAACCCAGGAACAAAAAAGAACACCTACTTTTCCAAAAAGCATGTGCGAAATCAAAAGAGCACACCTAAGAATAAAAAAGAACTCATGATTTTCCAAAAAACATGTCTGAAATACAAAAAGCACACCAATGAACTATAAAGAACACTAGCTTTTCCAAAAAGCATGTCTGAAATACAAAAAGCACACCTAGTAACTAAAAAGAACACCCACTTTTTCCAAAAAGCATGATCGAAAGTAAAAAAGCACACCCAGGAAAAAAAATAAAACACCCTCTTTTCCAAAAAGTATGTCTTAATGCCAAAAAGCACACACATGAACTAAAAAGGACACTCGCTTTTGCAAAAAACATGTCTTAAAGCCAAAAAACACACCCAGGAACTGAAAAGAACATCCGCAATTCCAAAAAGCATGTCCATAAGTTAAAAAAGCACATCGAAGAACAAAAGAGAACTCATGCATTTCCAAAAAAGAACCCCCGCTTTTCCAAAGAGCATGCTTGAATGCCAAAAAGCACACCCATAAACTAAAAAACACATTAGCTTTTCCATAAACCTTGTCCGAAATACAAAAATCACTTCCATGAACTAAAAAGAACACTAGCTTTTCCAAAAAGCAAGTTCGAAATACAAAAAGCACACCCAGAAACTTAAAAGAACACCCATTTTTTCAAAACGCATGTCCGTAAGCAAAAAAGCACACCTAGGAACAAAAAAGAACACCCACTTTTCCAAAAAGCATGTCCAAAAGCCAAAAAGCGCACCTATGAACTAAAAAGAATATCCGCTTTTCCAAATAGTATGTCCAAAAGCCAAAAAGCACACCTAGGAACAAAAAAGAACTCATGATTTTCCTAAAAGCATGTCCGAAATACAAAAAGCACACCCAGGAACTAAAAAGAACACCCACGTTTCCAAAAAGCATGTCCGAAAGCTAAAAAGCACACCCATGAACCAAAAAGAACACCTGATTTTACAAAAAGCATGTCTTAAAGCCAAAAAGCACACCCAGGAACTAAAAAGAACACCCGCATTTCCAAAAAGCATGTCCGTAACCTTTTCCAAAATGCATGTCCGTAAGCCAAAAAGCACACACAGGAACAAAAAAGAACACCCAATTTTCCAAAAAGCATGTCCAAAAGCCAAAAAGCACTCCCATGAACTAAAAAGAATACTCGTTTTTCCAAATAGTATGTCCGAAAGCCAAAAAGCACACCTAGGAACAAAAAAGAACTCATGCTTTTCTTAAAAGCACGTTTGCCCAGGAATTAAAAAGCACACCCAGAAACTAAAAAGAACACCTACGTTTCCAAAAAGCATGTCCGAAAGCCAAAAAGCATACCCATGAATCAAAAAGAACACCCGATTTTGTAAAAAGCATGTCTTAAATCCAAAAAGCACACCCAGGAACTAAAAAGAACATCCGCATTTCCAAAAAGCATGTCCGTAAGTTAAAAAAGCACACCGAAGAAAAAAAGAGAACACATGCATTTCCAAAAAGCATGTTCGAAATATAAATAGAACACATAGGAACTAAAAAGAACACTCGCTTTTCCAAAAAGCATGTCCGAAAGCCAAAAAGCACACCTTGGAATAAAAAAGAACACATGCTTATCCAAAAAGAATGTCCGATTTCCAAAAAGCTCCGATTTCAAAAAAACACACCCATGAACTAAAAAGTACACCCACTTTTCCAAAAGCTTGTTAGAAAGGCGAAAAGTACACCCAAGAAAAAAAAATAACTCATGCTTTTCCAAAAAGCATGTCCGAAATACAAAAAACACACCCAGGAACTAAAAAGAACACCCACTTTTCCAAAAAGCATGTTAGAAACACCAAAAGCACACCCATGAACTAAAAAGAACTCATGCTTTTCCAAAAAGCATGTCCTAAATACAAAAAGCAAACTCAGGAATTAAAAAGAACACCCAAGTTTCCAAAAAGCATGTCAGAAAGACAAAAAGCACACCCAGGAACTAAAAATAACAACCAATTTTCTAAAAAGCATGTCCGACAGACAAAAAGCATACCTAGTGATGAGAATCAAGAAGCATCATCAAATGATCCATTGCTTGTTCCAATTGAGCCAATTACAAGGGTCAAGAGGATCAAAGAAGTATTTAAGTTCGGCCTACATAAAGACCAAATCCGACTGAACTTCGTGGGCCTCTACAGAGAGCATCTGAAGTCGAATTGCCTATTATAATATGTTTTCGGAAAGCCCAAGACGATATCTACAGATGTTATAAAAACTCCATCCTCAAAAAAAGATCACAACAGCCCCAAATTTGGCCATCTATTTTGTTCTGTGTAAGAAAGAAGCTAGGGTTTGGATGAGTCTGAATTTTAGATATTTTCTATTTTATTTATTTTCCAAATAAAGAGTCGATTTGTTTCCCAATTGAAGGCCTGATTTTGTTTCCCAAATAAAGCTTTCCAAATAAGGAGCAAATCAACTAGTTGTTAGTTTTAGTCTTTATTTATTTCCTAAATTTGTTTGCATTTATTTCCTGATTGTAAGGCATTAATGTAGGGAAAAATAAACAAATAAAAGTGTTACACGCGGCGGAAGCGACACTAAAGACGATTTAGTGACACTAAAGACGATTTAGTGACTTTTAAAATTTTTCCTTTATGAACCTTAAACCCTTTTAATCAATAAACATGCATATATATCAACAAAAGTAAATTACCTCTTGTCGCGTGATCCGATTGACTTACGTCGATGGTAATCCGCAAGACCTTCAATCCGAGCACGAACGTGGATCACCTAGGAGCGTGGTCTCCCTTTCCTTTGAATTGCAAACCTGTGAATGGACCAAACAAATACTTTCTTTTCTTTGTTAGTCACAAAACAATCAAAAGAATGTCAAAATTATTCCGGTCACTTTTGAGTTCACAATCTTATGATCGAAACTCGCGTGAACCTAGATCGATATCGTATACACAAGCTTATTGATGTTTAAGCAATTGTATACTATCAAAGAATAATTTTTCACTCCTTTTTGTCTCTCTAGAATAAAAACTCTCTTAGAATTAAGAAGAAGAAGAAAAAAAATAAAAACTCAAGCACCAATTAATTGAATGTGGCCGAACCCTATAAGAACATATATATAGGTTGGCCGAATTTTTCTTCTTTTTCCTTTAGGGTTGCCGAATTCTATGTAGTATCTAATTAGGGTTGGCCGAATTTCATCATGTCACTTATATAGGGTGACTGAAATTCAACCCTAATTCTTTTTAACTTTATAGACTTCAAACCCTAATCCAACTCTTTTATTTTTATTCTTTTATTTGACTAAATAAAATAAAAAAAAAAGACTCCTTATTTGATTAAATAAATAATACTAATTTATTTATTTACTTATCAAACAAGTCTTTTACTTTTAGGAAAGATTTGTTTCTTTAATTAAACAATTAATCAATAAATCAATTAATTCTTATTTAATTAAAACAAATGAAACAAAATAATATTTTTAGGTCAAAACCATAACCTAGCCGCCCCACTTATATATAAGATGGGCCTAATATTATTTTCCTATTTCATTTAATCCATTGGACTTTAAATAAAAAAGCCCACATGTGAACCAGACCCATTCTTACTAAAAGAAACAAGCCCACATGTCTTTCATTAATATATTAATATAATTGAGCAGCCCATTACTTAAATAATGTGCAAATTATATTCTTAATATATTAAATGCAATTCTAGATGGACCCTTAAATTGGTCCGGTAGAATATATCAAGTGATCCATGCAAGTCCGTGTGGATTGGGGATCTTGGCGGGCCATCTAAATTTAAGCTTCAATAGACATAACCTAATCACAATCAACAAATGATTCACTTAGGTCCGATCCATTAATTTTAACTCATTCCACTAAAGAGCTAAAACTGAACTCTTAAATAAAGATAGAAAAGGAAGATGCTCCTCATTCATACCCTAGACAATCATATTGGAGATAGTGTATCCTCGTGATTAATATCAGTAATCGCCAAGAGTTCATAGACCGCCTATAACTCTCCAAGTTACCATATTTACTCATATGACCACGTTTTGAACTTGGATATTTTGACTTGTCCAGAAGCCATGTTTTCAATAGACACTATCGAAAACTCAACGTTGAGATTTAATATCCAATTACCTCAAAACATCCATATGATGATATTATACTCTCATTTAATTAAATGGAGCCACGATGTCCATATCTATAAATGAAGTCCTCTATCGATTAACAAATGAATATCACCAAACTATCGATGATAGACTATGCGATATAATCGTACTCATTGATAACTCAAATGATATCACTTGCAACCATAAGTCCATCATTTATCTCAGGATTAAGATAGACTCTCCGATTGTCCTGATAATGAAAAGACTATTATCTATTGACGGTTCTAGATAAAGCTTTTCATTGTGATCCAGTTCAATGCACCCAGTGCACTAGATCCTTTTGCTCGAAGACACTCCGATGATTTTAGACTCATCATATCTCATTTGATCCCACTCAAACGCTAGCAAAAGAATTCTGCAACTTTAACAAGATAAAGGTGCCCAACCTTTAACTTAAGTTGTGAACTATATTCAAGACTAACTAAAGAATTGTGTCTACCACATACATATCCAGATGTACGAACAATTCTTCTTTTCCCATAGTCTTTAGACCTTATGATTATTTACTTTGACAATTATAATACAAACTATAAATGCTATACGATTTGTTAAACCAGAAATCACTTTATTAATATGAAAAAGATTGTTAATTACTACATTACACTCTTGCTATTGAGCATAATCCTAACAATTAATTGCCGAATATTTTATTTCCTTTATCGTTCTTTCTAGGGTTTAGATATTTTTAATATTTAAGGGACTCATTGATGTATTATTAAAAGACTTTGGAATGAAATAATTATTTGAGAGAACGTTTTCTCTTTGGTTCTTCATTGAACTATGAACTTATCAAGGGTTATACCTTGTGGCGTTCAAAACCCTGACTTATCACTCACCTTCTTCTCTTCTTGAGTGTGGCGTCTACAACCTTCTTGATACCGATGGTTCTTATCTTTTTATAGATAACGAGTCACGGTCCTTTATTTTCTTTGTTTTTTATAAACTTGAATTTAGAAAACGATCCTTTGAATCCATATGTTGGTTCCGGGTCTCACTACTCTTGGTGAGGTTCATATCACCTATGAACTAAATAGAACACCCGATTTTGCAAAAAGCATGTCCGAAATCATAAAAGCACACCCAGGATCCAAAAAGAACACCCACTTTTCTAAAAAGCATGTCCGAAAGCAAAAAAGCACACCCAGGAACAAAAATAGAACACCCGCTTTTCCAAAAAGCATGTCCGAATGCCAAAATGCACACCCACAAACTAAAAAGAACATTAGCTTTTCCAAAATGCATGTCTGAAATACCAAAAGCACACCCAGAAACTAAAAAGAACACCCATTTTTCCTAAAAGCATGTCCGAAAGCCAAAACGCACACACATGAAAAAAAAAAGAACACCGGATTTTATAAAACGCATGTCCGAAAGCCAAAAAGCACACCCAGGAACTAAATAGAACACCCACTTTTCCAAAAAGCATGTCCGCCAAAAAGCACACCTATGAACTGAAAAAAAACACTCAATTTTGCAAAAAGCAGGTCCAAAATCCAAAAAGCACACTCATGAACTAAAAAAAAACACTTGTTTTTCCAAATAGCATGTCCGAAAGCCAAAAAGCACACTTAGAAACAAAAAAGAACTCATGCTTTTCCAAAAAACATGTCAGAAATACAAAAAACACACCCAGGAATTAAAAAGTACACTCGCTTTTCCAAAAAGCGTGTTTGAAATACCAAAAGCACACCAAGGAACTAAAAAGAACACCCACTTTTCCAAAAAGCATGTTAGAAACAAAAAAAGCACACCTAGGAACTAAAAAGAACTCATGTTTTTTCCTAAAAGCATGTCTGAAATACAAAAAGCACACTTATGAACTAAAAAGAACACCCACATTTCCAAAAAGCATGTCAGAAAGACAAAAAGCACACCCATGAACTAAAAAGAACACCCACTTTTCCAAAAAGCATGTCCGAAAGACAAAAAGCACACCCAGGAACTAAAAAGAACACCTGATTTTGCAAAAAGCATGTCCGAAATCCAAAAAGCACACCCAGGAACCAAAAAGAAAACCCACTTTTCCAGAAAGCATGTCTGAAAGCAAAAACACCGCACCCAGGAACAAAAATAGAACACCCGCTTTTCCAAAAAGCTTGTCCTAATGCCAAAAAGCACACCCATGAACTAAAAAGAACACTCGCTTTTCTAAAAAGCTTGTCCTAATGCCAAAAAACACACCCATGAACTAAAAAGAACACTCGCTTTTCCAAAAAGCATATATGAAATATCAAAAGCACACCCATGAACTAAAAAGAACACCCACTTTTCCAAAATGCATGTTCGAAAGCCAAAAAGAACAACCGATTTTACAAAAAGCATGTTCGAAGCCAAAAAGTACACCCAGGAACTAAAAAGAACACCTACTTCTCCAAAAAGCATGTCTAAAAGCCAAAAAGCGCACCTATGAACTGAAAAGAACACCCGATTTTGTAAAAAGCATATCCGAAATCCAAAAAGCACACCCTAGAACTAAAAAGAACACCCGCTTTTCCAAATAGCATGACCGAAAGCCAAAAAGCACACCTAGGAACAAAAAAGAACTCGTGCTTTTATAAAAAGCATGTCCAAAATACAAAAAACACACCCAAGAACTAAAAAAAACACCCACTTTTCCAAAAAGCATGTCCGAAAGCCAAAAAGCACACCTAGGAACTACAAAGAACACCGACTTTTCCAAAAAGCATGTCCAAAAGCCAAAAAGCACACCAGGAACAAAAAAGAACTAATGCTTTTTGGAAAAGCTTGTCCGAAATACAAAAAGCACACCCATGAATTAAAAAGGACACCCACTTTTCCAAAAAGCATGTCCGAAAGTCAAAAAGCACACCCAGGAACTAAAAAGAACACCAGTTTTTCCAAAAAGCATGTCCAAAATACAAAAAGCACACCTAAGAACTAAAAAGAACACCCAATTTTCCAAAAAGCATGTCCGAAAGCCAAAAAGCACACCCATGAACTAAAAAGAACACTTGCTTTTCCAAAAAACATGTCAGAAACACCAAAAGCACACCCAAGAACTAAAACGAACACCCATTTTTCCAAAAAGCACGTTAGAAAGATAAAAAGCACAACTAGGAACTAAAAAGAACTCATGCTTTTCAAAAAAGCATGTCTGAAATACAAAAACACACTCAGGAACTAAAAAGAACACCCACTTTTCTAAAAAGCATATCCAAAATACAAAAAGTACACCCAATAACTAAAAAGAACACCCGCTTTTCCAAAACGTATGTCAGAAAAAAAAAGGGCACACCCATGAACTAAAAAGAATACCCGGTTTTACAAAAAGTATGTCCGATTCTGAGCGTTCTTTTTAGAAAACAAACTTTCTTTTTGGCTTTCGGGTGTTGTATTCAGTAAGCAAACTTTCTTTTTGGCATCCGGGAATGTTTTTTTGAACGTGAGAGTGCTTTTCAACTCTCAGCAAGCTTTTTAGTTTCCATGCTTTATTTTTTGCTTCCAGGCATTCTTTATGGAAAGCAAACTTTCTTTTTTGGGTTTCATGCGTTCTTTTTGGCATACAAACTTTCTTTTTGGCATGTCAACTTTCTTTTTGGCATGCGGGAATGATTTTTTTAAAGCGGGAATGATTTTTTTAAAGCGAGAATGCTATTAGGTTCTCTACCATGCTTTTTGGTTTCCTCGCTTTCTTTTTGGCTTCCGGGCGTTTTTTTGGGGAAGCAAACTATCTTTTTGGTTTTTGGGCATTTTGTTTTTCATGCAAACTTTCTTTGTTTTTGGCATCCAGAAATGTTTTTTTGAACGTGAGAGTGCTTTTCAACTCTCTAGCAAGCTTCTTAGTTTCCATGCTTTCTTTTTGGTTTCCGGGCGTTCTTTACGGAAATCAAACTTTCTTTTTGGGTTTCAGGCATTCTTTTTTGGCTTGCAAAATTTCTTTTTGGCATGTCAAATTTCTTTTTGGCAGGTCAACTTTCATTTTGGTATGCAATAATGATTTTTTGAATGCGAGAGTGCTTTTAGGTTGTCTAGCATACTTTTTAGTTTCCATACTTTCTTTTTGGCTTTCGGGTATTCTTTTTTGCTTGAAAACTTTCTTTTTGACAAGTATACTTTCTTTTTGGCATCCAGAAATGCTTTTTTGAACACGAGAGCGCTTTCTTTTTGGTATCCAGAAATGCTTTTTTGAACACGAGAGCGCTTTTCAACTCTTTAGCAAGCTTTTTAGTTTCCATGCTTTCTTTTTGGCTTCGGGGCCTTCTTTATGGAAAGCAAACTTTCTTTTTGCGGTTCGGGCGTTCTTTTTTGCATGCAAACTTTCTTTTCGGCATGTCAACTTTCTTTTTTGCAAGTCAACTTTCTTTTTGGTATGCAGGAATGCTTTTTTGATTGCAAGAGTGCTTTTAGGTTGTCTAGCATGCTTTTAGTTTCCATGATTTCTTTTTAGCTTCCGAGTGTTCTTTTTGGAAAGTAAACTTACTTTTTGGCTTTTGGGAGTTCTTTTTTGGCATGCGGGAATGCTTTTTTCAACGTGAGAGTGCTTTTAGGTTTTCTAGCATGCTTTTTAGTTTCCATGCTTTCTTTTTGGCTTCCGGGTGTTCTTTTTGGAAAGCAAACTTTCATTTTGACTTTCGGGTGTTCTTTTTAGCATGCAAACTTTCTTTTTGGCATGTCAACTTTCTTTTTTGCAGGTCAACTTTCTTTTTGGCATGCGGGATTGATTTTTTTAACGCGTGAGTGCTTTTAGGTTTTCTAGCATGCTTTTTAGTTTCCATGATTTCTTTTTAGATTTCGGGCGTTCTTTTTTGAATGCAAACTTTCTTTCTGGCTTTCGGGAGTTTTTTTTGGCATGTCAATATTCCTTTTGGCATGCGGGAATGCCTTTTTCAACACGAGAGTGCTTTTAGGTTACTAGCATGCTTTTTAGTTTCTATGCTTTCTTTTTGGCTTCCGGGTGTTCTTTTTGGAAAGCAAACTTTCTTTTTGGCTTTCGGGAGTTCTTTTTGGCATGCAAACTTTCCTTTTGGCATGTCAACTTTCTTTATTGGAATGCGGGAATGCTTTTTTGAACGCGAGAGTGCTTTTAGGTTCTCTAGCATTCTTTTTAGTTTCCATACTTTTTTTTTGGCTTCCGAGCGTTCTTTTTAGAAATCAAACCTTCTTTTTGGCTTTCGAGCATTGTTTTTGGCATGCAAACTTTCTTTTTAGCATCCGGGAATGTTTTTTTGAACCCGAGAGAGATTTTCAATTCTCTAACAAGTTTTTTTGTTTCCATACTTTCCTTTTGGCTTCCGGGCATTCTTTATGGAAAGCAAACTTTCTTTTTAGGTTTCGGGCGTTCTTTTTGGCATTCAAACCTTCTTTTTGGCATGTTAACTTTCTTTCTGGTTTGCAGGAATGCTTTTTTGAATGCGAGAATGCTAATAGGTTCTATACCATGCTTTTTAGTTTACATGCTTTCTTTTTGGCTTTCGGGCGTTTGTTTTTTTGGGAAAATAAATAGTATCATAGAAAAAGGAAAGAATATACAAATATAAGGGGCATACCCCAGGAAACAAAGAAACCAGAGCACAAAGGCCCAAAACAAGCTCCAAAACAAGACCTAAACAAAAGCTTTAACAAAGCAAAAACCCAAAAGAAAGAGTAAACAAATAGCCAACATCACAATGATCATCTAGAGGTGATTTTCCAATTCATAGTAATCAAAAGATAATCCTTCAAATTGATAGAATAGAGCCGGCTACGAATAGTGTCAATAATTGTCCGGGCAACCTCAACATTAGGCCTTTTAGAGCTCTTAAAAATACGATAATTTCGTTCTCTCCAAATAAAATAGACAGCCACCGCAAGACAAAGCTTTTTATTCACAGTGGAAGGAGAGTTCCCTTTCCAATGAATGGAAATCTAATCAATTAAATCATTCCAGCTGAGACCAATCCAAGTGCAACCACACTTGTTCAAGAGTTGAGTCCAAATGGCTTTGCTATACAAACAGTCAAAGAAAAGGTGGGCATGAGTTTCGTTTTGAGAATTGCAAAGGACACACGTAGCAATAACTTGAGGATCGTAGCGCTGAACACGGTCCAAGGTAGAAATACTACCTTTAATAGCCAACCATAGGATGAAGCCCATCTGAAGGAACCACACAATATTAAACCAGGGAACAAGAGAGTGATGGGTTCTAAGAGACTCTATAGCCGAAGCAGCAGAATAAATACCATTTGGAGAGGGAAGCCACCGAATAATATCATCCAAAATGGAGTTTGGATTGTAAGAAGGCATATGACTCTTAATTTCAGCAAGATCAATTGACATAGCAACAGGCCATCTCCAAATATCACCAAGGACAATGGAATTAACCTTAGCATTGGTAGAGAGACCGGAATCGTAGATAACACAGGAACTCCATTTCGAACAAATAGGGCCATCAGGGTGCCAATTATCAAACCATAAGGAAGTGTTCAAGCCACTACCAATAATGTGTTGAATTAAAGGACGGACTAAAGGCCTAAGATGAAGTAGCTTTCTCTAATTCCAAGAACAGGTATGAGGAGCTTTCACCTCCCACAAACTTGAACCTTTGAGGTGGTAGGCATGAATCCAAGAAGTTCAAAGATTATTCGTGCCATAAACCAGATTCCAAATGTGCCTAATCATTAGCGCCTTATTCTACAAAGAGAGGTTCTTGATTCCAAGACCATCCTCTTTCTTGGGAATAAAAATATCGGACCAAGCAATTTTAGAACCTTTGCTGCTACCTTCAACCCCATTCCATAAAAAAACTATGAAATTTATGATCTATAGAAAACTTTCTTTTTGGCAAGTATACTTTCTTTTTGGCATCCGAGAATGCTTTTTTAAACGCGAAAGTGCTTTCTCTCTAGTAAGCTTTTTAGTTTCCGTGCTTTATTTTTGGCTACCGGGTGTTCTTTATGGAAAGCAAAATTTCTTTTTGGGTTTCTGATGAGAATAAGGGAGCTGCACTAAGGGGTCCATTGCATGTTCCAACTAGTCCAATAACAAGAGCAAAGGCGAAGAGATTCAAAGAGGCACTCAATAGCCTGATTCAAGACACTTGGACTAATTTTGAAGTGTTAAAGTCCAAGACGAGCCCACATGAAGACCAAGGATTAATTAACGTCATCAATGCAATTAATTGGGCCGAATAAGAGAAGCTTAGGCGTGAAGCACAAGCTGAGGTGTGTGGAGGAGATTTAATTTCAGTTTTTTTCCTTTTTAGTTTTTAGAGAATAAAGAGTTGATTTGTTTCTCAAATTAAGGGGCTGATTTGTTTCCAGTTTTAGCTTTCCAAATAGGGAGCAATTCAATAGTTGCTTGTTTTAGTTTTAGTTTTATTTTCTTTCCCGTTTGTAAGGCCTTTTGCCGATTTCTCTTTTTTTCCTTTCTTGTCCATTAGGGTTTTACTTTATAAAGAACCCTCTAATGTATTATTTCAGCAGACTTTGATTGAATTAAAAATTGAGAGGATTCTTTTTTCTCTTTTGTTCTTTAAGAACTTTTTGAACTTATCAGATTTTCTTTGTGGCGTTCATCCTTGACTTATCAATCAAGTATTCCATCCTTGATTGTGACATCCTCCTTATACCAAGGTTCATATCTCTTTATAGGTGTTGGGTCGCGGTTTTCCATCCAAAAACCTGAGCTTAGAACGATCTTAGGCATCAAACCGGCGAGGTTCATATCAGTTTCGGGCGTTCTTTTTGGATTTCGAGCGTTCTTTTTGGCATGTTAACTTTCTTTTTGGCTTGCGGGATTGCTTTTTTGAATGCGAGAGTGCTATTAGGTTCTCTACCATGCTTTTTAGTTTCCATGCTTTTGTTTTGGCTTCCAGGCTTTTTTTTTGGAAAGCAAACTTTCTTTTTAGCTTTCGGGCGTTTTTTTTTGCATGTAAACTTTCTTTTTGACAAGTATACTTTCCTTTTGGCATCTGGAAATGCTTTTTTGAATACGAGAGCGCTTTTCAACTCTCTAGCAAGCTTTTTAGTTTCTATGCTTTCTTTTTGTATTCTGGGCGTTCTTTTTGGAAAGCAAACTATTTTTTGGGTTTCGGGCGTTCATTTTTGGCATGCAAAATTTCTTTTTAGCATGTCAACTTTCTTTTTGGCAGGTCAAGTTTCTTTTTGGCATATGGGAATGCTTTTTTGAACGCGAGAGTGCTTTTAGGTTGTCTAGAATGCTTTTTAGTTTCCCTACTTTCTCATTGGCTTCCGGGCGTTCTTTATGGATAGCAAACTTTCTTTTTGGGTTACGGGCGTTATTTCTGGCATGCAAACTTTTTTTTGGCATGTCAGCTTTCTTTTTGGCAAGCGGGAATGGTTTTTTGAACTTGAGAGTGCTTTTAGGTTGTCTAGTATGCTTTTTAGTTTCTATGCTTTCTTTTTGGCTTCCAAATGTTCTTTTTGGAAAGCAAACTTTCTCTTTGGCTTTCGGGTGTTGTTTTTGGCAAGCAAACTTTTTTTTTTGCAAATATACTTTCTTTTTGGCATCCAGGAATGCTTTTCAATTCTTTAGCAAGCTATTTAGTTTCCATGCTTTATTTTTTGCTTCCGAGGGTTCTTTATGGAAAGCAAACTTTCTTTTTAGGTTTCGGGCGTTCTTGTTGGCATGTCAACTTTCTTTTTGGCATGCAGGAATGCTTTTGTTAACGCGAGAGTGCTATTAGGTTCTCTACTGAACGTGTTTTTTCTGTTGTTAGGAAATTACGAATTTAAAAGAATTTATAAAGTTGTCCTACGCAATGTGCTCTACAGTTTTGAAAACTAGTAAAACGGTAAGTGAGGGTATCGTCCACAGAGAGGTGTCATTCGTCGATCGTTTCACATTTTAATGATTATTGAAAGCAATATAAATGGGAACATGGCAAGGGTGAGAGTGGTGTGTGTGAAGTTTAAGCATGTTCATTTGTGTGTGTGTGAGAAAATGAGATACGAAAAACAAAAAGATAACTAGGGATAGAAATGTAACCGGGTGCTTGCCTTTCTAAGTTAATCTACTCCTAACAACATTAGTCTACTTCTAAAGGCAAACACCCTAAGTTACGAAAATAAAGATGGCTTGGAGAGGGAAATAGATGGACACACAAGGTACTCATGACCACCATAGCATTAGCGCCACTCATAAAAACCAACTGCATAAAACACTACAAGATTAGGTTCAACCTACTTTTTGGCATGTGGCAATGCTTTTTTGAACGGAGAGTGCTTTTAGATTGTCTAGCATGCTTTTTAGTTCCCATGCCTTTTATTTTGGCTTCCGGGCGTTCTTTTTGGAAAACAAACTTTCTTATTGGCTTTCGTGTGTTCTTTTAGGCATGCAAACTTTCTTTTTGGCAAGTATACCATCTTTTTGGCATCCGAGAATGCTTTTTTGAACGCGAGAGTGCTTTTCAACTCTCTAGCAAGCTTTTTAGTTTCCATGCTTTCTTTTTGGCTTTCGGGCATTCTTTATGGAAAGCAAACTTTCTTTTTGGGTTTTGGCTATTCTTTTTTACATGCAAACTTTCTTTTTGGCATGTGGGAATGCTTTTTTGAATGCGAGAGTACTTTTAGGTTGTCTAGCATGCCTTTTAGTTTTCATGCTTTCTTTTTGGCTTCCGGGTGTTCTTTTTGGAAAACAAACTTTGTTTTTGGTTTTTGGTAATGAGAATTAAGAAGCATCATCAAATGATCCATTGCTTGTTTCAGTTGGGCCAATTACAAAGGCCAAGAGGATCAAAGAAGCTTTTAATGGGGGTTGATTCTGAGTTGCTGAAGTCCAAATTCGGCCCACATGAAGACCAAATCCGGACTGAACTTCGTGGGCCACTACAGAGAGCATCTGAAGTCGGATCGTCTATTATATCTACAAATGTTATGAAGTCTCCATCCTCGAAAACAGATCACAACAGGCCCAAATTCGGCCATCTATTTTGTTGCGCGTGAGGAACAAGCTAGGGTTTGAATGAGTCCGAATTTTAGGATATTTTCTGTTTTATTTATTTTCCAAATAAAGAGTCGATTTGTTTCTCAATTGAAGTGCTGATTTTGTTTCCCAAATGAAGCTTTCCAAATAAAGAGCAAATCTACTAGTTGTTAGTTTTAGTCTTTATTTATTTCCTAAATTTGTTTGCATTTATTTCCTTATTGTAAGACATTAATTGCCGAATATTTTATTTTCCTTTATCTTTCTTTCTAGGGTTTAGATATTTTTAGTATTTAAGAGACTCATTGATGTATTGTTGAGAAGACTTTTGAATGAAATAATTAATTGAGAGAACGTTTTCTCTTTCGTTCTTCATTGAACTATGAACTTATCAAGGGTTATACCTTGTGGCGTTCAAAACCCTGACTTATCACTCACCTTCTTCTCTTCTTGAGTGTGGCGTCTACAACCTTCTTGATACCATTGGTTCTTATCTCTTTATAGATAACGGGTCGCGATCCTTTATTTTCTTTGTTTTTTTTTTAATAAACTTGAATTTAGAAAACGATCCTTGATTACCACATATTGGTTCCGGGTCTCACTACTGTTGGTGAGGTTCGTATCATTTGGGCATTCTTTTTGGCATGCAAACTTTTTTTTTTTTGACAAGTATACTTTCTTTTTAGCATCTGGGAAAGCTTTTCTGAACACGAGAGTACTTTTTTTTTTGGGTAAGTAGATAGTATCTTAGAAAGAGAGAAAGAATGTACAAATACAAGGGGCATACCCCAAGATGCAAAGCAAGAGCTAAACAAAGGCTCAAAACAAGCACAAACTAACGGCAAACAAGAAAAAAAAGCTCGTAAAGGGCTCAAAACAAGCTCAAAGAAAAGAGCAAGCAACAAACAAGAGCAAATCACTAAAATTAATTACCGTTAACAATCCAATTCAAAGTAATAAGTGAGTGATCCTTTAGATTAATAGAGGAGAGCCGACAGCGAATGGTGTCAATAATTGTGCAAACAACAACCGAACTAGACTTTTTGGTGCCTTCAAAAATTCTACAGTTACGCTCTCTACAAATATGATAAACAGCCACAACAAGACAGAGCTTCTTTTTTTTTTTTTGGGTAAATAAATAGTATCATAGAAAAAGGAAAGAATATACAAATACAAGGGGCATATCCCAGGAAACAAAGAAACCAGAGCACAAAGGCCCAAAACAAGCTCAAAAACAAGACCTAAACAAAAGCTTTAACAAAGCAAAAACCCAAAAGAAAGAGCAAACAAACAGCCAACAGCACAATGATCATCTAGAGGTGATATTCCAATTCATAGTAATCAACGGACAATCCTTCAAATTGATAGAACAGAGCCGGCTACGAATAGTGTCAATAATTGTCCATGCAACCTCAACATTAGGTCTTCTAGAGCTCTTAAAAATACGACAATTTCGTTCTCTCCAAATAAAATAGACAGCCACTGCAAGACAAAGCTTTTTAGTCACAGTGGAAAGAGAGTTCCCTTTCTAATGAATGGAAATCCAATCAATTAAATCATTCCAGCTGAGACCAATCCAAGTGCAACCACACTTGTTCAAGAGTTGAGTCCAAATGTCTTTGCTATACAAACAGTCAAAGAAAAGGTGGGCATGAGTTTCGTTTTGAGAATTGCAAAGGACACACGTAGCAATAACTTGAGGATCGTAGCGCTGAACACGGTCCAAGGTAGAAAGCCTACCTTTAATAGCCAACCATAGGATGAAGCCCATCCTCGGAATATTCTGAGGGAACCACACAATATTAAACCAGGGAACAAGAGAGTGATGGGTTCTAAGAGACTCCATAGCCGAAGCAGCAGAATAAATACCATTTGGAGAGGGGAGCCACCGAATAATATCATCCAAAATGGAGTTTGGATTGTAAGAAGGCATATGACTCTTAATTTCAGCAAGATCAATTGACATAGCAACAGGCCATCTCCAAATATCACCAAGGACAATGGAATTAACCTTAGCATTGGTAGAGAGACCGGAATCGTAGATAACACAGGAACTCCATTTCGAATAAATAGGGCCATCAGGGTGCCAATTATCAAACCATAAGGAAGTGTTCAAGCCACTACCAATAATGTGCTGAATTAAATGACGAATTAAAGGCCTAAGATGAAGTAGCTTTCTCTAATTCCAAGAACAGGTATGAGGAGCTTTCACCTCCCACAAACTTGAACCTTTGAGGTGGTAGGCATGGATCCAAGAAGTCCAAAGATTATTAGTGCCATAAACCAGATTCCAAATGTGCCTAATCATTAGCGCCTTATTCTACAAAGAGAGGTCCTTGATTCCAAGACCACCCTCTTTCTTGGGAATATAAATATCGGACCAAGCAATTTTAGAACCTTTGCTGCTACCTTCAACCCCATTCCATAAAAAACTACGAAATTTCTGCTCTATAGCCTTTAAGATCTTCTTAGGAAGACAAATATGACTAGCCCAAAACACTTGAATACTGGTTAAGACCGATATAATAAGTTGAAGACGACCAGCATAAGAAAGGCACCGATTCAACCAAGAAGAAAGTCTACTCGAAACTTTATCCACAAGGGGAGAGCAATCACGCAGATTCAATTTAGAAGAGATAATAGGAATCCCCAAATAACGAACAGGAAGAGAGCCAACCGTGTAACCAAAAAGGTTGATAAGCTGCTGACTAATTGCGTTGGGCACTCCCGACATGAAAGTGTTGCTCTTAGCATGATTAGCACCAAGACCTGACAACAAGGAGAACTCATTGAGGGCTGATTTGAGAACAAGAGCTGAATGATAGGAACCATGGCAAAGCATATTAAGATCATTAGCAAAGCAAATGTGAGAAAGCTTAATCTTGTCGCACTTCCGATGATATTTGAAGTTAGGAGAGTACGCAATATGATTGGCTAAAAGTTTCGAGAGGACCTTCATAGCCATAACAAAGAGAAATGGAGATATAGGGTCTCCTTGTCGAAGACCCCTCTTTCCGGAGAAGAAACCAGCAAGCTCACCATTAATAGAGATAGAGAACTTAAGAGTAGTAAGGCAAATTCTAATCCAATTTATGACTTTGAAAGGAAACTGAAACGCAGCAAGAGTGTCAAGTAATAAGCCCCAATTAACCATATCAAAAGCTTTCATCAAATCCACCTTAAGGGCCAACTTGGACAAGAAGAATGTTGTCTCTAATTCTCCTACCTGCTACAAAAGCTAATTGGGAGGGGCTAATAATGCCAGGAAGACAAGGCTTGATTCTATTAGCAATATTGTTAACAAGAGAGAAAGGGAGCTTCTTCTCAATAAAATAACCCACTAAGCAGATCTTCCAAGCCTTACATCCATCTTTAGCAACTTTCACAGGGGGTTCAACACACTTCCTATTACCATTGTTAATATGCTGATAGAATTTGAGATTCATGAGCATTCGACTAGGACCACCTATGCTTTGAGAAGAATTATTAAGCACATTGATGTAGCTAACAGGCTTGTTATCAGAGATTGGAGGATATTTTCCAGGTTGAACAATCTCGGAGGAGTCCTAAGTTCCCTTCCATTGCTGATCCTTAGCTAATAGACCTTCATGCTCAAGAGACAAATCAGTTCCATTACCAATAGAGTTGTTACCAGCTGAAACATCTTCAGTTTGCAGACTCAATCCAACTCCATGGGAAAGAGCCTTATTTGAAACCCTACTATTGCTCTTGTTAACAACACAAGCTTCCAAAAGAGAGGGGAAATCAGAACAGGGCGTATTCTCTATGATAGAGCTGGAGAAACCCTAGAGAAAACAAACCAGAGCCAAAAACTTGAAACAGACGTAACTAAGTGCCACGAACCCCAAATCACAACGTTCTTGATTCCTTGTCGCATAAAAAATCACGATCTTCAAACTTTATGAAGGAAACAAAAGCAGAATCGTTCCAGAAGAGGGCGGAAATAGAGAAACGGCGCTGAAACCCTAATTTAAAAACCAAACTAGAACAAAGAAATTGAAACAGGCGTAATTCTATGCAAACAACACCGAATCACAATATTCTTGAGTTCAGATCGCATAAAATTCCATGATTTAAAACTTTGGTGAAGAAAGAAAGATCAAAATCGAATCATAAGAGGCCCAAAAAAACAAAACGGCACCGAAACCCTAAAACTTAAGCTTCCATCCATGCAGGCACCACGAAAGCAAACTTTCTTTTTGGCTCTCGGGCATTCTTTTTTTTTTTTGGGTAAGTAAATAGTATCATAGAAAGAGAGAAAGAATGTACAAATACAAAGGGCATACCCTAGGAAGCAAAGCAAGAGCTAAACAAAGGCTCAAAACAAGCACAAACGCACTAGCAAACAAGAAACAAGAGCTCGTAAACGGCTCAAAACAAGCTCAACGAAAAGAGCAAGCAACAAACAAGAGCAAATCAAAAAAAATTAATTAGCGTTAACAATCCAATTCAAAGTAATAAGCCGGTGATCCTTTAGAGGAGAGCCGACAGCGAATAATTGTGCGAACAACAACCGAACTAGACTTTTTGGTGCCTTCAAAAATTCTACAATTACGCTCTCTCCAAATATGATAAACAGCCACAACAAGACAAAGCTTCTTTGTGACAATAATAGGGGTGTCCCCTCTCCAATGGGCAGAAGCCCAAGCAATAAAAGCATTCCAACCAAGGCCATTCCAAGGAGACCCACAATAATTCAGAAGTTGAGTCCAAATGGCTCTACTGAAAGAGCACTCAAAGAAAAGGTGAGCATGAGATTCAAGATGGGAGTTACAAAGAACACAAGTAGTAACAGCCCTAGGGTCATATTTATGAATGCGGTCACGGGTGGAGAGCCTACCTCTAACAGCCATCCAAAGGATGAAACTCATTCTCGGAATGTTTTGAGGGAACCAAACCAGCTTGAACCAAGGAACAAGAGGGTGAGGGGCTTTAAAAGAAGCCAAAGCAGAAGAGGCCGAGTAAATACCATTGGAAGAAGGGAGCCACCAAATACTATCCTCTAGATTGGAGTTAGGATTGTAAGTAGGCATTCGACTTCTAATTTCAACAAGATCAATGGACATAGCAACTGGCCATCTCCAAGAATCACCAAGAACAATGGCTTTCTCTATGGAAAGCAAACTTTCTTTATGGCTTTCGGGCGTTGTTTTTTGCATGCAAACTTTCTTTTTACTTTTCAACATTCTTTTTGGCATGCAGGAATGCTTTTTGAACATGAGTGTGCTTTTAGATTATCTAGCAAGCTTTTTAGTTTCCATGCTTTCTTTTTAGCTTCCGGGCATTGTTTTTGGAGAGCAAACATTCATTTTGGCTTTTGGTCGTCCTTTTTGTCACGTGAACTTTCTTTTTACCATGAAAACTTTCTTTTTGGCGTTCAGGAATGCTTTTTTGAACGCGGGAGTGCTTTTAGGTTGTATCACATGCTTTTTAGATTCCATGCTTTCTTATTGGCTTTCGGGCATTCTTTTTGGAAATCAAACTTTATTTTTGTGTTTCGGGCGTTCTTATTGGAATGAAAACTTTATTTTTAGCATGTTAACTTTTTTTTTGGTATGCGGGAATAATTTTTTTGCTTGTCAACTTTTTTTTTGGCATGCGAGAATGCTTTTTTGAAGGCAAGAGTGCTTTTACTTTATCTAGCATACTTTTTAGTTTCCATGCTTTCTTTTTGACTTCCGGGTGTTCTTTTTGGAAAGCAAACTTTATTTTTTTGCTTGTCAACTTTTTTTTGGTATGCAGCAATGATTTTTTAAACGCGAGAGTGCTTTTACTTTGTCTAGCATGCTTTTTAGTTTCCATGCTTTCTTTTTGGCATGCAAACTTTCTTTTTGGTAGGTTAACATTCTTTTTGGCTTTCGGGGAGTTCTTTTTGGAAAGAAAACTTTCTTTTTGGCTTCCGGGAGTTCTTTTTGGAAAGCATACTTTCTTTTTGGCATGCAAACTTTCTTTTTGACATGTCAACTTTCTTTTTGGCATGCGGAAATGCTTTTTTGAACGCGAGAGTGTTTTTAGATTGTCTAGCATGTTTTTTAGTTTCCATTCTTTCGTTTTTGCTTTCGTGTGTTCTATTTGGAAACCAAACTTCCTTTTTGGCTTTCGAGCGTACTTTTTGGCATGCGAACTTTCTTTTTAGCATGTTAAATTTCTTTTTGGCATGCGAGAATGCTTTTTTGAACCCGAGAATGCTTTTAGGTCATCTTGCATACTTTTTAGTTTCCATACTTTCTTTTTGGCATGCATGTGTTCTTTTTGGAAAGAAAACTTTCTTTTTGGCTTTCGAGAGTTCTTTTTGTAAAGAAAACTTTCTTTTTCGCTTCCGAGAGTTCTTTTTGGAAAGTAAACATTCTTTTTGGCATTCGGGCGTTCTTTTAGACATGCAAACTTTCTTTTTGGCATGTCAACTTTCTTTTTGGCATGCGAGAAAGCATTTTTGAACGAGAGAGAGCTTTTAGGTTGTATAGCATGCTTTTTAGTTTCCTTGCTTTCTTTTTGACTTTCGGGCGATCTTTTTGTCATGTAAAATTTCTTTTTTGCATGTCAACTTTTTTTTTTTAGCATGAGGGAATGCTCTTTTGAATGCGAGAGTGTTTTTAGGTGTTCTAGCATGCTTTTCAGTTCCATGCTTTCTTTTTGATTTCCGGGCATTGTTTTTGGAAAGCAAACTTTCTTTTTGGCTTTTGGGCGTTCTTTTTGTCATGAGAAATTTCTTTTTGGCATTTCAGCTTTCTTTTTGGCATGAGGGAATGCTCTTTTGAGCTCGAGAGTGCTTTTAGGTGTTCTAGCTTGCTTTTAGTTTCTATGCTTTCTTTTTGACTTCCGGGCATTCTTTTTGGGAAGCAAACTTTCTTTATGGCTTCCGGGTGTTCTTTTTGGCATGCAAACTTATTTTTTTGCATGTCAACTTTCTTTTGGCATGCGGGGATGCTTTTTGAATGCGAGTGTGCTTTTAGATTTTCTAGCAAGCATTTTAGTTTCCATGCTTTCTTATTGGCTTCCGGGCATTCTTTTTGGGAAGCAAACTTTTTTTATGGCTTCCGGGTGTTCTTTTTGGCATGCAAACTTATTTTTTTTGCATGTCAACTTTCTTTTTGGCATGCGGGAATGCTTTTTGAATGCGAGTGTGCCTTTAGATTTTCTAGCAAGCATTTTAGTTTCCATGCTTTCTTATTGGCTTCCGGGCGTTCTTTTTGGAAAGTAAACTTTCTTTTTGGAAAGTAAAGTTTCTTTTTGGCTTTCGGTCGTCCTTTTTGTCAAGTGAACTTTCTTTTTGCCATGTCAACTTTCTTTTTGGCATGCGGGAATGCTTTTTTAAACGCGAGAGTGCTTTTAGGTTGTCTAGCAAGCTTTTTAGATTCCATGATTTCTTATTGGCTTCCGAGCGTTCTTTTTGAAAGCAAACATTCTTTTTGGGTTTCGGGCATTATTTTTGGCATGCAATTTTTCTTTTTGGCATGTCAACTTTCTTTTGGCATGCGGGAATAATTTTTTTGCAATTCAACTTTTTTTTGGCATACGGGAATGCTGTTTTGAACGCGAGAGTGCTTTTAGGTTGTCTAGCATGTTTTTTAGTTTCCATATTTTCTTTTTGGTTTCTGGGCGTTCTTTTTTTTTTTGGTAAATAAATTGTATCATAGAAAAAGGAAAGAATATACAAATACAAGGGGCATACCCCAGGAAAAAAAGAAACCAGAGCACAAAGACCCAAAACAAGCTCAAAAATAAGAGTTAAACAAAAGCAAAAACCCAAAAGAAAGAGCAAACAAACAGCCAACAGCACAATGATCATCTAGAGGTGATATTCCAATTCATAGTAATCAAAGGACAATCCTTCAAATTGATAGAACAGAGCTGGCTGCGAATAATGTAAATAATTGTCCGGGCAACCTCAGCATTAGGCCTTCTAGAGCTCTTAAAAATACGACAATTTCGTTCTCTCCAAATAAAATAGACAGCCATCGCAAAACAAAGCTTTTTAGTCACAGTGGAAAGAGAGTTCCCTTTCTAATGAATGGAAATCCAATCAATTAAATCATTCCAGCTGAGACCAATCCAAGTGCAACCACACTTGTTCAAGAGTTGAGTCCAAATGGCTTTGCTATACAAACACTAAATGAAAAGGTGGGCATGAGTTTCGTTTTGAGAATTGCAAAGGACACAGGTAGCAATAACTTGAGGATCGTAGTGCTGAACACGGTCCAAGGTAGAAAGCCTACCTTTAATAGCCAACCATAGGATGAAGCCCATCCTCGGAATATTCTGAGGGAACCACACAATATTAAACCAGGGAACAAGAGAGTGATGGGTTCTAAGAGACTCTATAGCCGAAGCAGCAGAATAAGTACCATTTGGCTTTCGGGCTTTCTTTTTGGCATGTAAACTTTCTTTTTATCATGTCAACTTTCTTTTTGCCATCAGGGAATGCTTTTTTGAACGCGACTGTGCTATTAGATTGTCTAGTAAGTTTTTTAGTTTCCAAGCTTTCTTTTTGGCTTCCGGGCTTTCTTTTCGGAAAGCAAACTTTCTTTTTGACATTCGGTCGTCCTTGTTGTCACGCGAACTTTCTTTTTGCCATTTTAACTTTCTTTTGGCCTGTAGGAATACTTTTTTGAACGCGAGAATGCTTTTAGGTTGTCTAGCATGCTTTTTCGATTCCATGCTTTCTTATTGGCTTACGGGCGTTCTTTTTGGAAAGCAAGCATTCTTTTTGGGTTTCGGGTGTTTTTTTTGGCATGCAAACTTTCTTCTTCGCATGTCAACTTTCTTTTTGGCATGCGCGAATAATTATTTTGAATTTCATCTTTTTTTTGGCATGCGGGAATGCTTTTTTGAACTCTAAAGTGCTTTTACGTTGTCTAGCATGTTTTTTAGTTTCCATTCTTTATTTTTTGTTTCCGGTCATTCTTTTTGGAAAGCAAACATTCTTTTTGGCTTTCGGGTTTTCTTTTTTGCATGTCAACTTTCTTTTTGGCATGAGAGAATGCTCTTTTGAATGCGAGAGTGCTTTTAGTTGTTCTAGCATGCTTTTTAGTTTTCATTCTTTCTTTTTAGTTTCCTGGCGTTCTTTTTGGAAAGCAAACTTTCTTTTGGCTTTTGGGCATTCTTTTTGTCATGTAAAATTTCCTTTTGGCATGTGGGAATGCTCTTTTGAAGGCGAGAGTGCTTTTAGGTGTTCTAGCATTCTTTTTAGTTTCCATGCTTTCTTTTTGGCTTCTGAGCATTCATTTTGGAAAGCAAACTTTCTTTATGGCATGTCAACTATCTTTTTGGCATGCGGGAATTCTTTTTTGAACGCAAGAGTGCTTTAGGTTGTCTATCATGCTTTTTAGTTTCCATACTATCTTTTTCGCATCCGATCGTTCTTTTTGTAAAGCAAACTCTCTTTTTGGATTTAGGGCATTCTTTTTGGCATGCAAACTTTTTTTTTGGTAGGTCAACTTTCTTTTTGGCTTCTGGGAGTTTTTTTTGAAAAGAACACTTTCTTTTCAGCTTTCGGGAGTTCTTTTTGGAAAGCAAACTTTCTTTTTCACTTTCAGGCGTTCTTTTTGACATGCAAACTTTCTTTTCGGAATGCGGGAATTAACTTTTGAATGCGAGAGAGCTTTTAGGTTGTTTAGCATGCTTTTCAGTTTCCTTGCTTTCTTTTTATCTTCCGGGTGTTCTTTTTAGAGAGCAAACTTTCTTTTAGGCTTCCGAACTTTCTTTTTGGAAACAAACTTTTTTATGGATTTCTGGCATTCGTTTTGGCATGTAAACCTTTTTATTTTGCATGTCAACTTTTTTTTTGGCATACGAAAATGCTTTTTGAACGCGAGTGTGCTTTTAGATTGTCTAGCAAGCTTTTTAGTTTTCATGCTTTATTTTTGGTTTCTAGGCGTTCTTTTTGGAAAGCAAACTTTCTTTCTGGCTTTCGGTCGTCCTTTTTGTCTCACGAACTTTCTTTTTGCCATGATAACTTTGTTTTTGGCATGCGGGAATGCTTTTTTGAATGCGAGAGTGCTTTTAGGTTGTCTAGCATACTTTTTAGATTCCATGATTTCTTATTGGCTTCCTGCGTTCTTTTTGGAAAACAAACTTTCTTTTTGGGTTTCGAGCGTTCTTTTTGGCATGCAAACTTTCGTTTTGGCATGTCAACTTTCTTTTTGGCATGCAAGAATAATTTTTTTGCATGTCAACTTTTTTTTGGCATGCGGGAATGCTTTTTTAAAACGCGAGAGTGCTTTTAGGTTGTCTAGCATGCTTTTTAGTTTTCATGCTTTCTTTTTGGCTTTCTGGCGTTCGTTTTAAAAAAGCAAACTTTCTTTTTGGCTTTGGGCTTTCTTTTTTGCATGCAAACTTTCTTTTTGGCAGGTCAACTTTCTTTTTGGCTTCCGGGAGTTCCTTATGGAAAGAAAACTTTCTTTTTGACTTCTGGGAGTTTTTTTGGAATGCAAACTTTCTTTTTGGCATGTCAACTTTCTTTTTGGCATGTGGGAAAGCTTTTTTGAACGCGAGAGTGTTTTTAGATTCTCTAGCATGTAATTCAGTTTTCATTCGTTCGTTTTGGCTTTTGGGCGTTTTATTTGGAAAGCAAACTTCCTTTTTGGTTTTCGGCCGTTCTTTTTGGCATGCAAACTTTCTTTTTGGCATGTTAAATTTCTTTTTGGCATACAGGAATGCTTTTTTGAACGCGAGAGTGCTTTTAGGTCATCTTGCATGGTTTTTAGTTTCCATACTTTCTTTTTGGCTTGCGGGTGTTCTTTTTGAAAAGAAAACTTCTTTTTTGCTTCCGGGAGTTCTTTTTGGAAAGCAAACATTCTTTTTGGCATTCGGGCGTTCTTTTAGACATGTAAATTTTCTTTTTGGCATGTCAACTTTCTTTTTGGCATACGAGAATGCATTTTTGAACGACAGAGAGCTTTTATGTTTTCTAGCATGCTTTTAAGTTTCCTTGCTTTCTTTTTGGCTTCCGGGCATTCTTTTTGGAAACAAACTTTGTTTTTGGCTTTCGGGCGTTCTTTTGTCATTTAAAATTTCTTTTTTGCATGTCAACTTTCTTTTTAGCATGAGAGAATGCTCTTTTGAACGCGAGAGTGCTTTTAGGTGTTCTAGAATGCTTTTTAGTTTCCATGCTTTCGTTTTGGTTTCCGAGCATTGTTTTTGGAAGGCAAACTTTCTTTTTGACTTTTGGGCATTCTTTTTGTCATGTAAAATTTCTTTTTGGCATGTCAGCTTTCTTTTTGGCATGAGGGAATGCTCTTTTGAGCGCGAGAGTGCTTTTAGGTGTTCTAGCTTGCTTTTAGCTTCTATGCTTTCTTTTTGGCATCCGAACATTATTTTTGGAAAGCAAACTTTCTTTATGGTTTCCATGGTTTCCAGACGTTCTTTTTGGCATGCAAACTTACTTTTTTGCATGTCAACTTTCTTTTTGGCATGCGGGGATACTTTTTGAATGCGGGTGTGCTTTTAGATTGTCTAGCAAGCATTTTAGTTTCCATGCTTTCTTTTTGGCTTTCGGGCGTTCTTTTTGGAAAGCAAACTTTCTTTTTGGCTTTCTGTCATCCTTTTTGTTATGTGAACTTTCTTTTTGCCATGTCAACTTACTTTTTGGTATGCGGGAATGCTTTTTTGAAAGCGAGAGTGCTTTTAGGTTGTCTAGCATGCTTTTTAGATTCCATGATTTCTTATTGGCTTCCGGGCGTTCTTTTTGAAAGCAAACATTCTTTTTGGGTTTCGGGCATTCTTTTTGGCATGTCAACTTTCTTTTTGGCATGCGGGAATAATTTTTTTGCATTTCAACTTTTTTTTGGCATACGGGAATGCTGTTTTGAACGCGAGAGTGCTTTTAGGTTGTCTAGCAAGTTTTTTAGTTTCCATGCTTTCTTTTTGGTTTCCGGGTGTTCTTTTTGGAAAGCAAACTTTCTCTTTTTTTAGGTAAATAAATAGTATCATAGAAAAAGGAAGGAATATACAAATACAAGGGGCATACCCCAGGAAAAAACGAGTGTAAGAGCTCATAAGCTCCTTCTCTTGAATTCTAAGGCCTTCATCAAGTGGCTGCAGATCAAGAAGAATTTGGCAATCAACAAGAGAAGCCTTGGCTTCAATAGATTTAACCATCAAATCCCCCATCGTATGCTTGTTAAGGGACTTTAAAACCTTCTTTAAATTTCGAAGCTTAGAGCAAAGCTGAAATTGCATACTGCCATGAAAATTCTCCTGCCAACAACTCTCAACCAAAGGAAGAAAGTCTTCCCTTTCCGTTAGAAAATTGAAAAATTTAAAAGGGCAATTCTTTTTATTACCTTGCAATCCGAGCTTAACCAAAGAGGGGCTGTGATCCGAGATGCTAGGAGGAAGAAAAATGGCTTCAGAGTGCTCAAACTTGGCCATACATTCCTTATTAACAAGAACTCTATCCAACTTTTTAGAGATGCAGCCAATGCTTCTCTTATTACACCAAGTGTGGAAAAAACCCGAGAAACGAAGGTCATCAAGTTCAGAAACATAAGGACAGTCATTAAACTCTTCCATAGCTGAGGAAATACGAGATTGAACCCCTAATTGACTCATTCACACTCATAGAGACATTGAAATCGCCAAGAACCATCCAAGGAGTATCTTGCTGACTAGAGCATATACTATGCCAAAGAGCTCTTCTAGAACAATCAACATTAGAACCATAAAAAAATGAGATATGGAACCTATCATTACCATCAAAAATATGAGCTAGCAATGAATAATCTGATCAGTTTCAAAAATTTTAGTGATTTTGATGATCCTAGGATCCCAACCAATCCAAATTCTACCAAGATCATGACTATTGAAATTGTCAAGCATTTCCCAATCCATGAAAACAGAATTGACTACAAGAGGCTGATGGATCATACTCACTCTTGTCTCAATTAAACAAAGTAGACTAAGCTTGTGGTCAAGTATCATCTTCTTAACTTCTAATTGTTTAGGGATAGCATTCAAACCCCTAATGTTCCAACAAGCTAAATTAATCATTAAGAGGTTGAAAAGATTTCACCTTAGCTTGCGAGCTATTATCCATTCCTTTCGTTGCAGACCGTTTCTTCTTCTTCTTCTTCTTCTTCTTCTTCTTCTTGTTACTAGAGGACTCTGGAGTGCTAGAAAGCCTTATGACATGAACCCCATCAATGTTCTTAATCTTTGTGAGCCATAAGGAATGATTCGGAGAGGTTGTGGTAGGAGAGTCATCATCACTACATTCAACAACACTTTCCTTAGAGAGGACACTATTACCATTTTCATCAAGAGTAGAGAACTTGTTAGAGGTATCAATAGCACTCTCCTTAGATAGGGCATTGCATTGATTCTTGATAGGCATGTTGGTAGGACACAAAGGAGGCTCAACTTCAGAATGACCAGCGGCAATGACTTCATCAACATTCAAAGAAGACATGGAAAGAGGAATAGGCTCAATATTCTCACTAGGTGAGGGAACAAGGGTTGCATCTCCTCTAGAAAGGATCCTTGAAGATTTGGATACATGAGCTGCAGCACCACGATTAACCTTCACCCATTCTTGCTTCACTTTAGAACCATGGTTCTCATCGAATCTGCCTTCCACATGCTTTAGACTTGGGCAAGTTGTAGAAGAATGACTAAACGATTTGCACTCCGGACAAATCTTTGGTCTTTATTGGTATTCAACCAGAATTTCAACAATCTCCCCATTATTGTGATCATCACAATCGCCCATAAGTAAATCAAAAGAATCAACTAACTTGCTAGTAGCATCAATTTCGACACAAATTCTGGCGTACGAAATTCTTTTCATTGATTCAGTTAGGCTATCAGCATAAAGAGGTTTCCCAACAGCACTAGCAATATAGCTTAGCCCCTCTTCAGTCTAATATTCATGAGGAATATTAAAAAACTTGACCCATACTGGAACCTTAGAATATGATTCTTTCGTTAAAACAAGCCGAGAGTGCCATTTCTTTGAGAGTGCCATTTTTTTAGAATAATCATTCTTCCAGCAAAAAGCCATGGACCAGCCTCAAGAACTTTAGAGCAAGAGTCATCGTCTGAGAACTTGAAAAAATAGAACCCTTTTTCAATAGCTAGCACCTCCAAAAGACCATAATTACCCCAAATCTTCTTAGCAATATTGTTAACAAGAGAGAAAGAGAGCTTCTTCTCAATAAAATAACCCACTAAGCAGATCTTCCAAGCCTTACATCCATCTTCAGCAACTTTCACAGGGGATGCAACACACTTCCTATTACCATTGTTAATAGGTTGACAGAATTTGAGATTCATGTGCATTCGACTAGGACCACCTGTGCTTTGAGAAGAATTATTAAGCACATTGATGTAGCTAACAGGCTTGTTATCGGAGATTGGAGGATATTTTCCAGGTTGAACAATCTCGGAGGAGTCATAAGTTCCCTTCCATTGCTGATCCTTAGCTAATAAACCTTCATGCTCAAGAGACAAATCAGTTCCATTACCAATAGAGTTGTTACCAGCTGAAACATCTTCAGTTTGCAGACTCAATCCAACTCCATGGGAAAGAGCCTTATTTGAAACCCTACTATTGCTCTTGTTAACAACACAAGCTTCCAAAAGAGAGGGGAAATCAGAACAGGGCGTATTCTCTATGATAGAGCTGGAGAAACCCTAGAGAAAACAAACCAGAGCCAAAAAATTGAAACGGACGTAACTAAGTGCCACGAACCCCAAATCACAACGTTCTTGATTCCTTGTTGCATAAAACATCACGATCTTCAAACTTTATGAAGGAAACAAAAGAAGAATCGTACAAGAGGAGGACGAAAATAAAGAAACGGCACTGAAACCCTAATTTAAAAACAAACCAGAACAAAGAAATTGAAACAGGCGTAACTTTGTGCTAACAACACCGAATAATGATATTCTTGAGTCCAGATCGTATAAAATTCCATGATCTACAACTTTGATGAAGAAAAAAAGATCAAAATCGAATCATAAGATCCCCAAACAAACAAAACGACGCCGAAACCCTAAAACCTAAGCTTCCATCCATGCAGGCACCACTATTTAATCATGATGTGTTATCGAAAGCAAACTTTCTCTTTGGCATTCGGTCATCCTTGTTGTCACGCGAACTTTTTTTTTGCCATGTCAACTTTCTTTTTGATATGCGGGAATACTTTTTTGAACACGAGAGTGCTTTTAGGTTGTCTAGCATGTTTTTTAGATTCCATGCTTTCTCATTGGCTTACGGGCTTTCTTTTTGGAAAGCAGAAATTCTTTTTGAGTTTCGGGCATTCTTTTTGGCATGCAAACTTTCTTTTTCGCATGTCAACTTTCTTTTTTGTCTTACGGGTATAATTATTTTGCATTTAACCTTTTTTTTTTGGCATGCGGGAATCCATTTTTGAACGCCAAAGTGCTTTTAGGTTGTCTAGCATGTTTTTTAGTTTTCATGCTTTCTTTTTGGTTTCCGGGCCTTTTTTTTTTGAAAGCAAACTTTCTTTTTGGCTTTCGGGCGTTGTTTTTCGCATGTCAACTTTCTTTTTATCATGTGAACTTTCTTTTTGGAATGCATAAATGCTTTTTGAACGCGACTGTGCTTTTTAGTTTCCACGCTTTCTTTTTGGCTTCCAGGCGTTTTTTTTGGAAAGCAAACTTTTTTTCTGGCTTTCAGTCATCCTTTTTGTCTCGCGAACATTCTTTTTGCCATGACAACTTTGTTTTTGGCATGCGGGAATGTTTTTTTGAACGCGAGAGTGCTTTTAGGTTGTCTAGCATACTTTTTAGATTCCATGATTTCTTATTGGCTTCCGGGTGTTTTTTTTGGAAAGCAAACTTTCTTTTTGGTTTCGAGCGTTCTTTTTGGCATGCGGGAATAATTTTTTTGCTTGTGAACTTTTTTTTGGCATGCGGGAATGCTTTTTTAAAACGCGAGAGTGCTTTTAGGTTGTCTAGCATGCTTTTTAGTTTTCATGCTTTCTTTTTGGCTTCCGGGCGTTCTTTTTAGAAAGCAAACTTTCTTTTTGGCTTTTGGGCTTTCTTTTTTGCATGCAAATTTTTTTTTGGCCGGTCAACTTTCTTTTTGGCTTCTGGGAGTTCTTTTTGGAAAGAAAACGTTTTTTTTTTGGGTAAATAAATAGTATCATAGAAAAAGGAAGGAATATACAAATACAAGGGGCATACCTTAGGAAACAAAGAAACCAGAGCACAAAGGCCCAAAACAAGCTCCAAAACAAGACCTAAACAAAAGCTTTAACAAAGTAAAAACCCAAAAGAAAGACCAAACAAACAGCCAACAGCACAATGATCATCTAGAGGTGATATTCCAATTCATAGTAATCAAAGGACAATCCTTCAAATTGATAGGACAGAGCCGCCTACGAATAGTGTCAATAATTGTCCAGGCAACCTTAGCATTAGGCCTTCTAGAGCTCTTAAAAATACGACAATTTTGTTCTCTCCAAATAAAATAGAAAGTCACCGTAAGACAAAACTTTTTAGTCACAGTGGAAGGAGAGTTCCCTTTCCAATGAATGGAAATCCAATCAATTAAATCATTCCAGCTGAGACCAATCCAAGTGCAACCACACTTGTTCAAGAGTTGAGTCCAAATGGCTTTGCTATACAAACACTCAATGAAAAGGTGGGCATGAGTTTCGTTTTGAGAATTGCAAAGGACACATGTAGCAATAACTTGAGGATCGTAGCGCTGAACACGGTCCAAGGTAGAAAGCCTACCTTTAATAGCCAACCAAAGGATGAAGCCCATCCTCGGAATATTCTGAGGGAACCACACAATATTAAACCAGGGAACAAGAGAGTGATGGGTTCTAAGAGACTCCAAAGCCGAAGTAGCAGAATAAATACCATTTGGAGAAGGGAGCCACCGAATAATATCATCCAAAATGGAGTTTGGATTGTAAGAAGGCATATGACTCTTAATTTCAGCAAGATCAATTGACATAGCAACAGGCCATCTCCAAATATCACCAAGGACAATGGAATTAACCTTAGCATTGGTAGAGAGACCGGAATCGTAGATAACACAGGAACTCCATTTCGAACAAATAGGGCCATCAGGGTGCCAATTATCAAACCATAAGGAAGTGTTCAAGCCACTACCAATAATGTGCTAAATTAAAGGACGGACTAAAGGCCTAAGATGAAGTAGCTTTCTCCAATTCCAAGAACAGGTATGAGGAGCTTTCACCTCCCACAAACATGAACCTTTGAGGTGGTAGGCATGGATCCAAGAAGTCCAAAGATTATTAGTGCCATAAACCAGATTCCAAATGTGCCTAATCATAAGCGCCTTATTCCACAAAGAGAGGTCCTTGATTCCAAGACCACCCTCTTTCTTAGGAATACAAATATCAGACCAAGCAATTTTAGAACCTTTGCCGCTACCTTCATCCCCATTCCATAAAAAACTACGAAATTTCTGCTCTATAACCTTTAAGATCTTCTTAGGAAGACAAATATGACTAGCCCAAAACACTTGAATACTGGTTAAGACCGAGATAATAAGTTGAAGACGACCAGCATAAGAAAGGCACCGATTCAACCAAGAAGAAAGTCTACTCGAAACTTTATCCACAAGGGGAGAGCAATCACGCAAATTCAATTTAGAAAAGAAAATAGGAATCCCCAAATAACGAACAGGAAGAGAGCCAACCGTGTAACCAAAAAGGTTGATAAGCTGCTGACTAATTGCGTTGGGCACTCCCGACATGAAAGTGTTGCTCTTAGCATGATTAGCACCAAGACCCTGACAACAAGGAGAACTCATCGAGGGCTGATTTGAGAACAAGAGCTGAATGATAGGAACCATGGCAAAGCATAATAAGATCATCAGCAAAGCAAAGGTGAGAAAGCTTAATCTTGTCGCACTTCCAATGATATTTGAAGTTAGGAGAGTCCGCAATGTGATTGGCTAAAAGTTTCGAGAGGACCTCCATAGCCAAAACAAAGAGATATGGAGACATAGGGTCCCCTTGTCGAAGACCCCTATTTCTGGAGAAGAAACCAACAAGCTCACCATTAATAAAGATAGAGAACTTATGAGTAGTAAGGCAAACTCTAATCCAATTTATGACTTTCAAAGGAAACTGAAACGCAGCAAGAGTTCTTTTTTGCTTCCATGAGTTTTTTTGGAAAGCGAACTTTCTTTTTAGCTTTCGGGCGTTCTTTTTGACATGCAAATTTTCTTTTTGGCATGTGGTAATGCATTTTTGAAGGTGAAAAAGCTTTTAGGTTATCTAGCATGTTTTTTAGTTTCGTTGCTTTACTTTGGCTTCCGGGCATCATTTTTACAAAGCAAACTTTCTTTTTGGCTTCCGGGCATTCTTTTTGGAGACAAACTTCCTTTTTGGCTTTCGGGCATTCTTCTTGTCATGTAAAATTTCTTTTTGGCATGTCAACTTTTTTTTTTTGGCTTAAGGGAATGCTTTTTTCAACGCAATATTGCTTTTAGGTTTTCTATCATGCTTTTTAGTTTCTATGCTTTTTGTTTTGGCTTCTGGGAGTTCATTTTGGAAAGCAAACTTTCATTTTTGCTTTCGGGCGTTCTTTTGGCATCCAAACTTTCTTTTTGGCCTATCAACTTTAGTTTTGGCATGCGGGAATTCTTTTTGACCGCGAGACTGCTTTTAGGTTGTCTAGCATGTTTTTTGGTTACCATGCTTTCTTTTTGGTTTCCAGGCGTTATTTTTGGAAAGCAAACTTTCTTTTTGGCTTTCGGGTGTTCTTTTTGGCATGTAAACTTTCTTTTTGGTATGTGGGAATGCTCTTTTGAATGCGAGAGTGCATTTAGGTGTTCTAGCATGCTTTTTAGTTTCTATGCTTTCTTTTTGGGTTCCGGGTGTTCTTTTTGGAAAGCAAACTTTCTTTATGGCTTTCGGGCGTTCTTTTTCTCATGTAAAATTTCTTTTTGGCATGTCAACTTTCTTTTTGGCATGAGGGAATGCTTTTTTGAATGTGAGAGTGCTTTTAGGTGTTTTAGCATGCTTTTTAGATTCCATGCTTTCTTTTTGGTTTCTGAGCGTTCTTTTTGAAAAGCAAACTTTCTTTTTGGCTTTCTGGCTTTTTTTTTTGTCATGTTAAATTTCTTTTTGGCATGTGGGAGTGCTCTTTTGAACACGAGAGTGCTTTTAGGTGTCCTAGCATGCTTTTTAGTTTCTATGCTTTCTTTTTGGCTTCCGGGCGTTCTTTTTGGAAAGCAAACTTTCTTTTTGGCTTTCGGCTGTTCTTTTTGTCAAGTAAAATTTCCTTTTAGTATGTCAACTTTCTTTTTGGCATGAGAGAACACTCTTTTGAACGTGAGAGTGCTTTTAGGTGTTCTAGTATGCTTTTCAGTTTCGATGATTTCTTTTTGGCTTCTAGGCATTGTTTTTGGAAAGTAAACTTTCTTTGTGGTTTTCGGGCGTTCTTTTTGGCATGCAAACTTTTTGTTTTGCACGTCAACTTTCTTTTTTGCATGCGGGAGTGCTTTTAGATTGTCTAGCAAGCTTTTTAGCTTCCATGCTTTATTTTTGGCTTACGGGCATTCTTTTTGAAAAGAAAACTTTCTTTTTCGCTTTGGGGGTTCTTTTTGGGATGCAAACTTTCTTTTTGGCATGTCAACTTTCTTTTTTGCATGCGGGAAATCTTTTTTTGAACGTGAGAGAACTTTTAGGTTGTCTAGCATGCTTTTTAGTTTCCAGGCTTTCTTTTTGGCTTCCGGGTGTTCTTTTTGGACAGCAAACTTGATTTTTGGCATGTCAACTTTCTTTTTAGCATGCGGGAATGCTTTTTTGAACGCTAGATTGCTTTTAGGTTGTGTAGCATGCGTTTTAGTTTCCATGCTTTTTTTGGCTTCTGGGCATTTTTTCGAAAAGTAAATTTTCTTTTTCGCTTTCGGGCGTTCTTTTTGGTATGCAAACTTTCTTTTTTGCATGTCAAAATTCTTTTTGGTATATGAGAATGCTTTTTTGAATGCAAGAGTGCTTTTAGGTTGTCTAGCATGGTTTTTAGTTTCCACGCTTTCTTTTTGGACGGAAAACTTTCTTTCTGGCATGTAGGAAAGCTTTTTTTTTTTATGCGAGAGTGCTTTTAGGTTGTCTAGAATGCCTTTTAGTTTCCATGCTTTCTTTTGGGAAAGTAAACTTTCTTTTTAGCTTTTGGGTGGTCTTTTTGTTATGCGAACTTTCTTTTTGGCATGCTAACTTTCTTTTTGGCATGCAGTAATGCTTTTTTGAACGCGAGAGTCTTTTAGGTTGTTTAGCAAGCTTTTTAGTTTCCATGCTTTCTTTTTGGCTTCCGAGCGTTCTTTTTTGAAAGCAAACTTTATTTTTTTTGCTTTCGGGCATTCTTTTTGTCATGCAAGCTTTATTTTTGGCATGTCAACTTTCTTTTTTGCATGCGGGAATGCTTTTTTGAATGCGAGAGTGTTTTTAGGTTGTCTAGCATGCTTTTTAGTTTCCATGCTTTCTTTTTGGCTTCCGGGCGTTCTTTTTGGAAAGTATACTTTTTTTTTAGCTTTTGGGAGTCCTTTTTGTCATGCGAACTTTCTTTTTGCCATGTCAACTTTCTTTTTGGCATGCGAGAATGCTTTTTATAATGTGAGAGTGCTTTTAGGTTGTCTAGCAGCTTTTTAGTTTCCATACTTTCGTTTTGGCTTTCAGGCGTTCTTTTTTGAAAGCAAACTTTCTTTTGGCTTTCGGATTCCTTTTTGGCATGCCAACTTCCTTTTTGGCATGGGGGTTCCTTTTGGCATGCAAACTTTCTTTTTGGCTTTGGGAGTTAACTTTCTTTTTAACATGTCAACTTTCTTTTTTGCATGCGGGAAAGCTTTTTTTGTATGTGACAGTACTTTTAGGTTGTCTAGCATGCTTTTTAGTTTCCACACTTTTGTTTTAGCTTCCGAGCATTCCTTTTGGAAAACAAACTTTCTTTTTGGAATGCGGGAATGCTTTTTTGAATGCGAGAGTACTTTTAGTTTGTCCAACATGCTTTTTAGTTTCCATGGATTCTTTTTGGCTTCCGGGCGTTCTTTTCAGAAAGCAAACTCTCTTTTTGGCATGCGGGAAAGCTTTTTTGAATGCGAGAGTACTTTTACGTTGTCTAGCATGCTTTTTAGTTTCAATGCATTCTTTTTGGCTTCTAGGCGATCTTTTTGAAAAGCAAATTTTCTTTTTGGCTTTTGGGTGTTCTTTTTGGGTTTCGGGTGTTCTTTTTGGCATGCAAACTTTCTTTTCGGCATATCAACTTTCTTTTCGGCAGACGGGAATGCTTTTTTGAACGTGAGAGTGCTTTTAGGTTTTCTAGCATGCTTTTTAGTTTCTATGCTTTTTTTTTTGGCTTCCGAGCGTTCTTTTTGGAAAGTAAACTTTCTTTTTGGCAAGTGGGAATGCTTTTTTGAATGCGGGTTTGCTTTTAGGATGTTTAGCAGTTTTTTTTTTCCATGCTTTCTTTTTTTTTTCTCTTCCAGGCGTTCATTTTAGAAAGAAAACTTTTTTTTTTTGCTTTCAGGCGTTCTTTTTGGCATTCAAACTTTCTTTTTAACATGCGGAAAGGCTTTTTTGAACGTGAGAGTGCTTTTAGGATGTTTAGCAGCTTTTTAGTTTCCATGCTTTCGTTTTGGCTTCTGGGCATTCTTTTTAGCATTCAAACTTTTTTTCGGCGTGTCAACTTTCTTTTTGGCATGCGTGAAAGCTTTTTTTGAATGTTAGAGTACTTTTAGGTTATCTAGCATTTTTTTAGTTTCCATATTTTCTTTTTGGCTTCCAGGCGTTCTTTTTGGAAAGCAAACTTTCTTTTTGGCATGCGGGAATGTTTTTTTGAATGCGAGAATACTTTTAGGTTGTCTAGAATGCTTTTTAGTTTCCATGTGTTCTTTTTGGCTTTCGGGCAATCTTTTTGGAAAGCAAACTCTCTTTTTGGCATTCGAGAATGCTTTTTTGAATGCGAAAGTACTTTTAGGTTGTCTAGCAGGCTTTTTATTTTCCATGCGTTCTTTTTGGCTTCCCGGCATTCTTTTTGGAATGCAAACTTTCTTTTTGGCTTTCGGGCGTTCTTTTTGGTATGCAATCTTTCTTTTTGGCATGTCAATTTACTTTTTGGCAGGTCGGAATGCTTTTTTGAACGCGAGAGTGCTTTTAGGTTGTCTAGCATGCTTTTTAGTTTCCATGCTTTCTTTTTGGCTTCTGAGCGTTCTTTTTGAAAAGCAAACTTTCTTTTTGGCATGCCAACTTTCTATTTGGCTTGCAGGAATGCTTTTTTGAACGTCGGAGTGCTTTTAGGTTGTCTAGCTTGTTTTTTAGCTTCCATGTTTCTTTTTGGCTTCTGGGCGTTCTTTTTGGAAAGTAAACTTTCTTTTTGGGGCTGTTGTGATCTGTTTTGGAGGATGGAGTCTTCATAACATCTGTAGATATTGTCTTGGGCTTTCCGAAAAAATATTATAATAGACGATCTGAATTTAGATGCTCTCTGTAAAGGCCCACGAAGTTCAGCTCGGATTTGGTCTTCTTATGGTTCGAACTTGGATTTCAGCAATTCAGAATCAACCCCCATTAAATGCTTCTTGGATCCTCTTGACACTTGTAATTGGCCCAACTGGAACAAGCAATGGATCATTTGTTGATGCTTTTTAATTCTCATCAAAAGTGAAAAACAGCGAGAGTTTCAAGTGTAGGGAAAAATAAACAAATAAAAGTGTTACACGCAGCGGAAGCGATACTAAAGACGATTTAGTGACTTTTAAAATTTTTCCTTTATGAACCTTAAACCCTTTTAATCAATAAACATGCATATATATCAACAAAAGTAAATTACCTCTTGTCGCGTGATCCGATTGACTTACGTCGATGGTAATCCGCAAGACCTTCAATCCGAGCACGAACGTGGATCACCTAGGAGCGTGGTCTCCCTTTCCTTTGAATTGCAAACCTGTGAATGGACCAAACAAATACTTTCTTTTCTTTGTTAGTCACAAAACAATCAAAAGAATGTCAAAATTATTCCGGTCACTTTTGAGTTCACAATCTTATGATCGAAACTCGCGTGAACCTAGATCGATATCGTATACACAAGCTTATTGATGTTTAAGCAATTGTATACTATCAAAGAATAATTTTTCACTCCTTTTTGTCTCTCTAGAATAAAAACTCTCTTAGAATTAAGAAGAAGAAGAAAGAAAATAAAAACTCAAGCACCAATTAATTGATGTGGCCGAACCCTATAAGAACATATATATAGGTTAGCCGAATTTTTCTTCTTTTTCCTTTAGGGTTGCCGAATTCTATGTAGTATCTAATTAGGGTTGGCCGAATTTCATCATGTCACTTATATAGGGTGACTTAAATTCAACCCAAATTCTTTTTAACTTTATAGACTTCAAACCCTAATCCAACTCTTTTATTTTTATTCTTTTATTTGACTAAATAAAAAAAAAAGACTCCTTATTTGATTAAATAAATAATACTAATTTATTTATTTACTTATCAAACAAGTCTTTTACTTTTAGGAAAGATTTGTTTCTTTAATTAAACAATTAATCAATAAATCAATTAATTCTTATTTAATTAAAACAAATGAAACAAAATAATATTTTTAGGTCAAAACCTTAACCTAGCCGCCCCACTTATATATAAGATGGGCCTAATATTATTTTCCTATTTCATTTAATCCATTGGACTTTAAATAAAAAAGCCCACATGTGAACCAGACCCATTCTTACTAAAAGAAACAAGCCCACATGTCTTTCATTAATATATTAATATAATTGAGCAGCCCATTACTTAAATAATGTGCAAATTATATTCTTAATATATTAAATGCAATTCTAGATGGACCCTTAAATTGGTCCGGTAGAATATATCAAGTGATCCATGCAAGTCCGTGTGGATTGGGGATCTTGGCGGGCCATCTAAATTTAAGCTTCAATAGACATAACCTAATCACAATCAACAAATGATTCACTTAGGTCCGATCCATTAATTTTAACTCATTCCACTAAAGAGCTAAAACTGAACTCTTAAATAAAGATAGAAAAGGAAGATGCTCCTCATTCATACCCTAGACAATCATATTGGAGATAGTGTATCCTCGTGATTAATATCAGTAATCGCCAAGAGTTCATAGACCGCCTATAACTCTCCAAGTTACCATATTTACTCATATGACCACGTTTTGAACTTGGATATTTTGACTTGTCCAGAAGCCATGTTTTCAATAGACACTATTGAAAACTCAACGTTGAGATTTAATATCCAATTACCTCAAAACATCCATATGATGATATTATACTCTCATTTAATTAAATGGAGCCACGATGTCCATATCTATAAATGAAGTCCTCTATCGATTAACAAATGAATATCACCAAACTATCGAGGATAGACTATGCGATATAATCGTACTCATTGATAACTCAAATGATATCACTTGCAACCATAAGTCCATCATTTATCTCAGGATTAAGATAGACTCTCCGATTGTCCTGATAATGAAAAGACTATTATCTATTGACGGTTCTAGATAAAGCTTTTCATTGTGATCCAGTTCAATGCACCCAGTGCACTAGATCCTTTTGCTCGAAGACACTCCGATGATTTTAGACTCATCATATCTCATTTGATCCCACTCAAATGCTAGCAAAAGAATTCTACAACTTTAACAAGATAAAGGTGCCCAACCTTTAACTTAAGTTGTGAACATTATTCAAGACTAACTAAAGAATTGTGTCTACCACATACATATCCAGATGTACGAACAATTCTTCTTTTCCCATAGTCTTTAGACCTTATGATTATTTACTTTGACAATTATAATACAAACTATAAATGTTATACGATTTGTTAAACCAGAAATCACTTTATTAATATGAAAAAGATTGTTAATTACAACATTACACTCTTGCTATTGAGCATAATCCTAACATCAAGTAAGAAGCCCGGGTTTTCTTTTCGGAAAGTAAACTCTCTTTTTGGCTTTCGAGCGTTCTATTTGGAATACAAACTTTCTTTTTGGCATGTCAATATTCTTTTTGGAATGCAGGAATGCTTTTTTGAATCCGAGAGTGCTTTTAGGTTGTCTAGCATGGTTTTTAGTTTCCATGCTTTCTTTTTGGAAAGAAAACTTTCTTTCTGGCTATCGGGCGTTCTTTTTCACATGCAAACATTCTTTTTGGCATGTAAACTTTCTTTTTCGAGCGTTCTTTTTGGAATACAAACTTTCTTTTTGGAATACAAACTTTCTTTTTGGCATGTCAATATTCTTTTTGGAATGCAGGAATGCTTTTTTGAATCCGTGAGTGCTTTTAGGTTGTCTAGCATGGTTTTTAGTTTCCATGCTTTCTTTTTGGCTATCGGGCGTTCTTTTTCACATCCAAACATTCTTTTTGGCATGTCAACTTTCTTTTTGGCATGTAGGAATGCTTTTTTTTATGCGAGAGTACTTTTAGATTGTCTAGCATGCTTTTTAGTTTCCATGCTTTCTTTTTGGAAAGCAAACTTTCTTTTTATCATGCAAACTTTCTTTTTGGCATGTCAACTTTCTTTTTAGCATGAAGGAATGCTTTTTTGAACGCGAGAGGTCTTTTATGTTTTCTAGCAAGCTTTTTAGTTTCCATGCTTTCTTTTTGGCTTTTGGGCGTTCTTTTTTGAAAGCAAACTTTCTTTATGGCTTTCGGGCGTTCTTTTTGTCATGTAAACTTTCTTTTTGGCATGTCAACTTTCTTTTTGGAATGCGGGAAAGCTTTGTTTGAATGTGAGAGTACTTTTAGGTTGTCTAACATGCTTTTTAGTTTCCGGATGAGAATTAAGAAGCATCATCAAACGATCCATTGCTTGTTCTAGTTAGGCCAATTACAAGGGCCAAGAGGATCAAAGAAGCATTTAATGGGGGCTAATTCTGAGTTGCTGAAGTCCAAATTCGGCCCACATGAAGACCAAATCCGGACTGAACTTTGTAGGCCTCTACAGAGAGCATCTAAAGTTGGATCGTCTATTATATTATGTTTTCGGAAAGCCCAAGACGATCTCTACAGATGTTATGATGACTCCATCCTCCAAAACAGATACAATATGCCCAAATTCGACTATCTATTTTGTTGCGCGTGAGGAACAAGCTAGGGTTTGAATGAGTCCGAATTTTAGGATATTTTCTATTTTATTTATTTTCTAAATAAATAGTCGATTTTTTTTTCAATTGAAGGGCTGATTTTGTTTCCCAAATGAAACTTTCCAAATAAGGAGCAAATCAACTAGTTGTTAGTTTTAGTCTTTATTTATTTCCTAAATTTGTTTGCATTTATTTTCCTGATTCTAAGGCATTAATTGCCGAATATTTTAATTTCCTTTATCTTTCTTTCTAGGGTTTAGATATTTTTAGTATTTAAGAGACACATTGATGTATTGTTGAGAAGACTTTTGAATGAAATAATTATTTGAGAGAACGTTTTCTCTTTGGTTCTTCATTGAACTATGAACTTATCAAAGGTTATACCTTGTGGCGTTCAAAATCCTGACTTATCACTCACGATGAGAATAAGGGAGCTGCACTAGGGGATCCATTGCATGTTCTGGCTGGTCCAATAACAAGAGCAAGGGCCAAGAGATTCAAAGAGGCACTCAACGGCTTGATTCATGACACTTGGGTTGTTTCTGAAGTTTTAAAGTCCAAGATGAGCCCACATGATGACCAAGGCTTAATTAACGACATCAATGCAATTAATTGGGCCGAATAAGAGAAGCTTAGGCGTGAAGCACAAGCTGGGGTGTGTGAAGGAAATTTAATTTCAGTTTTTTCCTTTTTAGTTTTTAGAGAATAAAGAGTTGATTTGTTTCCCAAATTAAGGGGCTGATTTGTTTCCAGTTTTAGTTTTCCAAATAGGGAGCATTTCAATAGTTGCTTGTTTTAGTTTTAGTTTTAGTTTTATTTTTCTTTCCCGTTTCTAAGGCCTTTGGCTGATTTCTTTTTTTTTTTTTTTCCTTTCTTGTCCATTAGGGTTTTAGTTTATAAGGAACCCTCTAATGTATTATTTCGGCAGACTTTGATTGAATTAAAATTGAGAAGATTCTTTTTTCTATTTTGTTCTTTAAGAACTATTTGAACTTATCAGATTTTCTCTGTGGCGTTCATCCTTGACTTATCAATCAAGTATTCCATCCTTGATTGTGGCATCCTCCTTATACCAAGGTTCACATCTCTTTATAGGTGTAAGGTCGCGATTTCCATCCAAAAACCTGAGCTTAGAACGATCTTATGAATCAAACCGGCAAGGTTCGTATCAACTCACCTTCTTCTCTTTTTGAGTGTGGTGTCTACAACCTTCTTGATACCGTTGGTTCTTTATAGATAACGGGTAGGGTCCTTTATTTTCTTTATTTTTTTATAAAATTGAATTTAGAAAACAATCCTCCATTACCATATATTGGTTCCGGGACTCACTACTCTTGCTGAGGTTCGTATTAGTTGGTATCAGACAACTAATATTGAAATAGCAAAAAAAGAAATCACGGCTGTTGCGAAAAAATGAAAGTCCTCTCTATCCGTTAGAAAATTGAAAAACTTGAAAGGGTAGTTTTTCTTATTACCTGGCAACCCGAGCTTGACCACGGATGGGTAATGGTCCGAATGTTAGGATTATGCTCAATAGCAAGAGTGTAATGTTGTAATTAACAATCTTTTTCATATTAATAAAGTGATTTCTGGTTTAACAAATCGTATAGCATTTATAGTTTGTATTATAATTGTCAAAGTAAATAATCATAAGGTCTAAAGACTATGGGAAAAGAAGAATTGTTCGTACATCTGGATATGTATGTGGTAGACACAATTCTTTAGTTAGTCTTGAATATTGTTCACAACTTAAGTTAAAGGTTGGGCACCTTTATCTTGTTAAAGTTGTAGAATTCTTTTGCTAGCATTTGAGTGGGATCAAATGAGATATGATGAGTCTAAAATCATCGGAGTGTCTTCGAGCAAAAGGATCTAGTGCACTGGGTGCATTGAACTGGATCACAATGAAAAGCTTTATCTAGAACCGTCAATAGATAATAGTCTTTTCATTATCAGGACAATCGGAGAGTCTATCTTAATCCTGAGATAAATGATGGACTTATGGTTGCAAGTGATATCATTTGAGTTATCAATGAGTACGATTATATCGCATAGTCTATCCTCGATAGTTTGGTGATATTCATTTGTTAATCGATAGAGGACTTCATTTATAGATATGGACATCGTGGCTCCATTTAATTAAATGAGAGTGTAATATCATCATATGGATGTTTTGAGGTAATTGGATATTAAATCTCAACGTTGAGTTTTCAATAGTGTCTATTGAAAACATGGCTTCTGGACAAGTCAAAATATCCAAGTTCAAAACGTGGTCATATGAGTAAATATGGTAACTTGGAGAGTTATAGGCGGTCTATGAACTCTTGGCGATTACTGATATTAATCACGAGGATACACTATCTCCAATATGATTGTCTAGGGTATGAATGAGGAGCATCTTCCATTTCTATCTTTATTTAAGAGTTCAGTTTTAGCTCTTTAGTGGAATGAGTTAAAATTAATGGATCGGACCTAAGTGAATCATTTGTTGATTGTGATTAGGTTATGTCTATTGAAGCTTAAATTTAGATGGCCCGCCAAGATCCCCAATCCACACGGACTTGCATGGATCACTTGATATATTCTACCGGACCAATTTAAGGGTCCATCTAGAATTGCATTTAATATATTAAGAATATAATTTGCACATTATTTAAGTAATGGGCTGCTCAATTATATTAATATATTAATGAAAGACATGTGGGCTTGTTTCTTTTAGTAAGAATGGGTCTGGTTCACATGTGGGCTTTTTTATTTAAAGTCCAATGGATTAAATGAAATAGGAAAATAATATTAGGCCCATCTTATATATAAGTGGGGCGGCTAGGTTAAAGTTTTGACCTAAAAATACTATTTTGTTTCATTTGTTTTAATTAAATAAGAATTAATTGATTTATTGATTAATTGTTTAATTAAAGAAACAAATCTTTCCTAAAAGTAAAAGACTTGTTTGATAAGTAAATAAATAAATTAGTATTATTTATTTAATCAAATAAGGAGTCTTTTTTTATTTAGTCAAATAAAAGAATAAAAATAAAAGAGTTGGATTAGGGTTTGAAGTCTATAAAGTTAAAAAGAATTAGGGTTGAATTTTAGTCACCCTATATAAGTGACATGATGAAATTCGGCCAACCCTAATTAGATACTACATAGAATTCGGCAACCCTAAAGGAAAAAGAAGAAAAATTCGGCCAACCTATATATATGTTCTTATAGGGTTCGGCCACATCAATTAATTGGTGCTTGAGTTTTTATTTTCTTTCTTCTTCTTCTTAATTCTAAGAGAGTTTTTATTCTAGAGAGACAAAAAGGAGTGAAAAATTATTCTTTGATAGTATACAATTGCTTAAACATCAATAAGCTTGTGTATACGATATCGATCTAGGTTCACGCGAGTTTCGATCATAAGATTGTGAACTCAAAAGTGACCGGAATAATTTTGACATTCTTTTGATTGTTTTGTGACTAACAAAGAAAAGAAAGTATTTGTTTGGTCCATTCACAAGTTTGCAATTCAAAGGAAAGGGAGACCACGCTCCTAGGTGATCCACGTTCGTGCTCGGATTGAAGGTCTTGCGGATTACCATCGACGTAAGTCAATCGGATCACGCGACAAGAGGTAATTTACTTTTGTTGATATATATGCATGTTTATTGATTAAAAGGGTTTAAGGTTCATAAAGGAAAAATTTTAAAAGTCACTAAATCGTCTTTAGTATCGCTTCCGCTGCGTGTAACACTTTTATTTGTTTATTTTTCCCTACAATTGGTATCAGAGCCTAGTTTGAACCCTTTTAATTAATTAACGTATATATACGTGGATCTATTTCTTTTTATTGTGATTATGCATGTTTAGAAAGAGATGGCACTCTAGGTATTCAAATATATAATTACATGTGATGTATGGATTTATATATATTTTATGTGGTTTGTTATTGCTCGATTTTCGCCCTAGATTTTCAATGTAATTTTTGTTTCGGAGTTGTAACAAGAAGGGTGGTCTATTATCGCCATAATTCCTTCTTGGTAGATTGCTAGGTTTTATTTTTTTATATATATGTGCAGTATTTTTTTTTAGGGTTACTGCAGTTTTTTTTTATTTATTTTTAGTATGTGCAGTTTTTGGTTTGTAAAAATACTGCAGTGAATAAAAAAAAAAAAAAATTAATACTGCAGTATTTATTATATATATACTGCCGTAATATATTTAGGTCTTGGAGATTCGAAGACACGAAGCAAAACGAAGCAACCGGAACCAAGTACGAGCACCGTGCGCACCCTAGGAGTGGATTGGGCTGCGCATGACAAGCCCAAACTTTGGTGGGCTGCGCATGGCAGCCTTGTGTGGCCTTATAGGCTGCGCAAGGCAGCCCCTTTGTGGGGTTGTGGGCTGCGCACGCCCATGGGAGAAGGCCGAAGGATGAGCGTATGGTTGATGGGCCACCTGAAGATCTTGTATTCCTGACAAATTGTAATTTACTTGTTTTTCTAGGATGGGCCAAAATTGTTGCTATTTAATTTATGCTTAAATATTACAATATTTGTTATTGTATGATAACATGACATATAGAATAGGAGTGCCACGCATATATCTCTTTTGGTATGAACATGCATTGAATGATTTAGGTATCTAAATTGGCATCTAGATAACTCGGTAAATCATTCTATGGGATTTAATCACACGCCTTAAATAATTGAGTGGGAGAAGGTGTTTTGGTAACACCTATGGCCTCCAAGGTTAGTTGAGCTTTATTATTTATTGGTAATCCCCCCAAGGGGCGTCCATGAATGGAATTTAGCAACATACTTCCTTACAAGGATAGACTAGACAATGGACTCAAACGAGATCTACTCCCCAAGGAGGGATTTTCGTGAGAGAAAATTGAGGGTCGATATCTTGGTAACACACTCAATGTAATTTTATTGATATCCTCCCAAGAGTTCTTGTCAGTAAAATTGCAAGGCTAAAATTGAAAACGCCGGTTGTTATGTTAACAATTAGGTGGGACCTAGTCTAACTAGTAAATGGTGCGAACTCCCAAAGGAGGCGTAACATTTATGGGTGTTAGATCACCGTTGAATTTTATGATTGAGTTATTTATTTAATTCAAGATAAATATTTAAAAGTGCTTTATCATGATTATTTACTTATATATGTTTTGTTTTATTCAGAAATCATGACCCCATCACTTATGAACATCCTGAAAGATAACACTTTAACTGGAGATAATTATGTCACATGGAAAAGGAAAATTGGGTTGTTACTGCAAAGTGAAAAACATAAGTTTGTTCTAACTACTCCTAAACCACCTGCTCCTAATAATGAATCTAGCATAATGTGTAGAGATGAGTATGAGCAGTGGAAGACTTCAGATGATATGGCAAAATGTTACATTATGGCCACTATCTCCGACGTGTTGCAACAGCAGCATGAAGGAATGGAGTCCGCTGTTGATATAATGATGTCTCTAGAGGAGATGTTTGCTATGAAGTCTAGGATGACTAAGAGAGAGGCAGTGACTGCTTTTATGAATCTTAGGATGAAACCTGGACAGGCTGTGAAAGATCACATGATGAAAGTCATAGCACATCTCAACATTGCTGAACTGCATGGCGCTGAGATAGATGGTGAGACAAAGATTGATATGGTTGTCAATTCATTGTCAGATTCCTTTGATCAGTTCAAATTGGACTACACTTTGAACAAAAAGGAATACACCTTACAAGGCCTGATGCAAGATGTTCAAAGTGCTGAAAAGATCCTTGTGAAAGGCAAAGGTCAAGAGATTCATATGGTTGGTAAAGTTGCTACTGTTAAGGCCCGTCAAAAGGTCAAGAAACAACAGAAGAAAAAGCAACTTGGGCCTATCAAGAAGGAGATCAAGAAAGTAACCAAGATCAAAGGGAAATGCTTCCTTTGTGGTGAAAAGAGACATTGAAAGAGAAATTTCCCAAAGTCCCAGAACAAGAAGGAAGAAGGGGTTTCAAGAAAGGAGAAAGCTGAGTAAGAATGAAATCAATTTGCGCTTGGGCAACGGAACGTTAGTGTCTGCAAGTGCAGTGGGAGATATTAGAGTTTATTTGGATTCTAGAAGGCATTTAGATTTAATAGACGTTTATTATGTACCTCAATTCAAGAGGAATTTAATTTCAGTTTCTTGTTTGAATAAATTTGGATATTCGGTTACTTTTAATAAAGTTTTTATTATTAGTAAGAATGACAAAATTATTTGCCAAGGTACATTGGAAAACGGTCTATACTTTTTGCATAGAAATATCTCTCACTCGTTAGACACAGAAATAACGGAACCTAATCATAAAAGAGTAAAATTATCAACAGATGAAACCTACCTTTGGCATTTACGCTTAGGTCATATTAACCTTAATAGGATTAAAAGATTGGTAAGTGACGGACCTTTAAGTGACTTAAAGGTTGATGATCTACCAACTTGTGAATCTTGTTTGGAAGGTAAAATGACCAAAAGGACGTTCTCTGCCAAAGGTGCAAGAGCCACTGAATGTTTAGGATTGATACACACTGATGTATGTGGACCTATGAGCATTCAAGCTAGAGGTGGATATGAGTACTTCATCACCTTCACGGATGATTACTCGAGATTTGGTTATGTGTATCTCATGAGACATAAGTCGGATGCTTTTGACATGTTCAAAGCATTCAAAGCTGAAGTGGAAAATCAGCTTGAGAAACACATAAAAATCTTGAGATCTGATCGTGGTGGAGAATATCTATCTGGTGAGTTTCAGCAATATCATATTGATAATGGGATAGTTTTTCAGTTTTCTGCACCAGGTACACCTCAACAGAATGGGGTAGCAGAAAGGAGAAATAGAACTCTTTTGGATATGGTTAAGTCTATGTTGAGTTATTCAACGCTTCCTATTTCTTTTTGGGGATATGCTTTACAAACTGCTATATACATTCTAAACGATGTACCATCTAAGTCTGTTCCTAAAACACCGCATGAGTTGTGGACTGGGCGCAAGCCTAGTTTACAACACTTAAGGATATTTGGTTGTCCTGCGCATGTGTTAAAAGGAAAGACAGAAAAGATGGAGTCCCGTTCAGAAACTTGTATATTTGTAGGGTATCCAAAAGAAACTAAAGGATATCATTTCTATAGTCCTTCAGATCTTAAATTATTTGTTTCGACAAATGCTAAATTTCTGGAAAAGGACTATATGAATGATTTTGTGCCTAGAAGTAGAATTGTCCTGAATGAGATGTCAGGAGATACAATTCCACGAGAGGTTGCACAACCTAACCCAATTGTAAGTTCCGATCCAACACAAGATCAACAACCTACCATTCCTCGTCGTAGTGGGAGGGTTAGAACACAACCCGAAAGATACATCGGTCTGGGAGAATCAGTGGAGAATCTCCCGGACGACGATGATCCCTATACGTACAAGGAAGCTATGGAGGATGTTGATAGTCGCCATTGGCAAAAGGCAATGCAATCCGAGATTGAATCTATGTTCGATAACAAAGTCTGGTCCCTTGTAGACTTGCCTAAAGGGATAAAACCCATTGGGTGCAAGTGGGTATACAAGAGGAAAAGAGGTATGGATGGAAAGGTGGAAACCTTTAAAGCTAGATTGGTAGCTAAAGGGTATACACAGAAAGAAGGTATCGATTACGAGGAAACCTTCTCTCCTGTGGCTATGCTTAAATCCATTAGGATACTCTTATCCATTGCAGCATCTTTAGATTTAGAGATTTGGCAAATGGACGTCAAGACAGCTTTCCTAAATGGAAGTCTTGACGAAAGCATCTACATGATGCAACCAGAGGGATTCATTGAAAAGGGCCAAGTGGATAAGGTATGCAAGTTGCAGAAATCCATATATGGATTAAAGCAAGCATCCAGATCCTGGAACATAAGGTTTGATCAAGCTGTCAAAGGTTTTGGATTTATTCAGAATCCTGACGAACCTTGTGTATACAAAAGGATTAAAGGCGACAAGTTGGTTTTCCTGATTCTTTATGTTGATGATATACTACTCATTGGAAACGATGTAGGTGTATTGACATCAGTAAAAGAATGGTTAGCAAAACAATTTGATATGAAGGACTTAGGAGAAGCAAGTTTTATTCTAGGTATCCAAGTAATAAGGGATAGAAAGAATAGAACGATTGCATTATCCCAAGCTTCATACATAGACAAAATCTTGTCTAGGTTTTCCATGCAGGATTCCAAGAAAGGTATGTTACCTTTCAGACATGGAATCAAGCTTTCTAAGGAACAAGTTCCTAAGAATGAGCATGAAGAGCAATTCATGAGTAGAGTTCCATATGCCTCGGCAGTTGGAAGTCTCATGTATGCAATGCTCTGTACTAGACCAGATATTTGTTTTGCTGTTGGCATAGTTAGCAGGTTTCAATCGAAACCTGGACCTGATCACTGGACGGCAGTCAAGCATATTTTCAAGTATCTTAAGAGAACGAGAGATAATATGCTTGTATACTCTGGAGGGGATTTGGTTCCCGTTGGGTATACAGATTCTGATTTCCAATCAGATTCTGACTCCAGAAAATCCACATCAGGGGCTGTGTTTACTATTGGAGGAGGAGCAGTTATATGGAGGAGTATCAAGCAATCTTGTATTGCGATTCCACCATGGAAGCTGAGTATGTTCTGCATGCGAAGGCTGCCAAAGAGGCTGTTTGGCTCCGCCAATTCTTGATTGACTTAGAAGTGGTTCCTAGTGCGAATAAGCAGATCACTATCTACTGTGACAACAGTGGAGCAGTGGCTAACTCGAAAGAACCAAGAAGTCACAAGAGAGGTAAACACATTGAAAGAAAGTATCATCTTTTAAGGGAGATTGTTCAAAGAGGTGACGTGACGATTACCAAAATCGCGTCAGCAGAAAATCTAGCGGATCCCTTCACAAAGGCTCTACCTCAGAAGAGTTTCGATGGGCATCTAGAGAATATGGGCTTGAGAGATATGACACATTTGCTATAGCGCAAGTGGGAGATTGTTAGGATTATGCTCAATAGCAAGAGTGTAATGTTGTAATTAACAATCTTTTTCATATTAATAAAGTGATTTCTGGTTTAACAAATCGTATAGCATTTATAGTTTGTATTATAATTGTCAAAGTAAATAATCATAAGGTCTAAAGACTATGGGAAAAGAAGAATTGTTCGTACATCTGGATATGTATGTGGTAGACACAATTCTTTAGTTAGTCTTGAATATTGTTCACAACTTAAGTTAAAGGTTGGGCACCTTTATCTTGTTAAAGTTGTAGAATTCTTTTGCTAGCATTTGAGTGGGATCAAATGAGATATGATGAGTCTAAAATCATCGGAGTGTCTTCGAGCAAAAGGATCTAGTGCACTGGGTGCATTGAACTGGATCACAATGAAAAGCTTTATCTAGAACCGTCAATAGATAATAGTCTTTTCATTATCAGGACAATCGGAGGGTCTATCTTAATCCTGAGATAAATGATGGACTTATGGTTGCAAGTGATATCATTTGAGTTATCAATGAGTACGATTATATCGCATAGTCTATCCTCGATAGTTTGGTGATATTCATTTGTTAATCGATAGAGGACTTCATTTATAGATATGGACATCGTGGCTCCATTTAATTAAATGAGAGTATAATATCATCATATGGATGTTTTGAGGTAATTGGATATTAAATCTCAACGTTGAGTTTTCGATAGTGTCTATTGAAAACATGGCTTCTGGACAAGTCAAAATATCCAAGTTCAAAACGTGGTCATATGAGTAAATATGGTAACTTGGAGAGTTATAGGCGGTCTATGAACTCTTGGCGATTACTGATATTAATCACGAGGATACACTATCTCCAATATGATTGTCTAGGGTATGAATGAGGAGCATCTTCCTTTTCTATCTTTATTTAAGAGTTCAGTTTTAGCTCTTTAGTGGAATGAGTTAAAATTAATGGATCGGACCTAAGTGAATCATTTGTTGATTGTGATTAGGTTATGTCTATTGAAGCTTAAATTTAGATGGCCCGCCAAGATCCCCAATCCACACGGACTTGCATGGATCACTTGATATATTCTACCGGACCAATTTAAGGGTCCATCTAGAATTGCATTTAATATATTAAGAATATAATTTGCACATTATTTAAGTAATGGGCTGCTCAATTATATTAATATATTAATGAAAGACATGTGGGCTTGTTTCTTTTAGTAAGAATGGGTCTGGTTCACATGTGGGCTTTTTTATTTAAAGTCCAATGGATTAAATGAAATAGGAAAATAATATTAGGCCCATCTTATATATAAGTGGGGCGGCTAGGTTAAAGTTTTGACCTAAAAATATTATTTTGTTTCATTTGTTTTAATTAAATAAGAATTAATTGATTTATTGATTAATTGTTTAATTAAAGAAACAAATCTTTCCTAAAAGTAAAAGACTTGTTTGATAAGTAAATAAATAAATTAGTATTATTTATTTAATCAAATAAGGAGTCTTTTTTTTTATTTAGTCAAATAAAAGAATAAAAATAAAAGAGTTGGATTAGGGTTTGAAGTCTATAAAGTTAAAAAGAATTAGGGTTGAATTTCAGTCACCCTATATAAGTGACATGATGAAATTCGGCCAACCCTAATTAGATACTACATAGAATTCGGCAACCCTAAAGGAAAAAGAAGAAAAATTCGGCCAACCTATATATATGTTCTTATAGGGTTCGGCCACATCAATTAATTGGTGCTTGAGTTTTTATTTTCTTTCTTCTTCTTCTTAATTCTAAGAGAGTTTTTATTCTAGAGAGACAAAAAGGAGTGAAAAATTATTCTTTGATAGTATACAATTGCTTAAACATCAATAAGCTTGTGTATACGATATCGATCTAGGTTCACGCGAGTTTCGATCATAAGATTGTGAACTCAAAAGTGACCGGAATAATTTTGACATTCTTTTGATTGTTTTGTGACTAACAAAGAAAAGAAAGTATTTGTTTGGTCCATTCACAGGTTTGCAATTCAAAGGAAAGGGAGACCACGCTCCTAGGTGATCCACGTTCGTGCTCGGATTGAAGGTCTTGCGGATTACCATCGACGTAAGTCAATCGGATCACGCGACAAGAGGTAATTTACCTTTGTTGATATATATGCATGTTTATTGATTAAAAGGGTTTAAGGTTCATAAAGGAAAAATTTTAAAAGTCACTAAATCATCTTTAGTATCGCTTCCGCTGCGTTTACCACTTTTATTTATTATTTTTCCCTACAACTTAGTACCCTTAATGTCACCATCAACCCCTTTCCATAAGAAACTTCTGAATTTCCGTTCAATAATCTTCAAATTCTTGATAGGGAGACAAAGATAACTAGCCCAAAAGACTTGTAAACTTGACAAGACCAATACAATTAGCTGTAAGCGCCTGGCATAAGAGAGACCACGGTTCAGCCAAGAAGAAAGTCTACCCGAGACTTTATCCACAAGGGAGGAGCAATCACGAAGACAAAGCTTAGTAGAGATATTCGGAATACCAAGATAACGAATGGGAAGAGAACCCACCGTATAACCAAAGAGATTAAAAAGTTGCTAATTTGTAGTAGAGGATAAACCCGAAGTGAAGATGTTGCTCTTGGCATGATTAGCAAGGAGGCCCGAAAGTAAGGAGACCTCATCAAGAGCAGCCTTAAGGACATGAGCTGAAGAAGGGGAGCCATGGTAAAGCATAATTACGTCATCAATAAAACAAAGGTGGGAAAACTTTATCTTATCACACTTCCAATGAAACTTGAAGCTAGGAGAGTCTGCAATGCGCTTGGCCAGAATTTAAGATAGAACTTCCATAACAATAACAAAGAGGTAGGGAGACATAGGATCCCCTTGCCGAAAACCCCTTTTTCGGGAGAAGAAACCAGCTAGCTCACCATTTAAGGAGATAGAGAACTTGGGGGTAGTAAGGCAAGCTTTGATCCACTTAATAACCCTAGGAGGAAAGTGAAAAGCAGCGAGAGTTTCAAGTAAGAAGCCCTATTTCACCATGTCAAAGGCCTTTATCAAATCCACTTTGAGAGCCTACCTAGGGCAGCCAATATCCGTATGATAATTCCTCATAACTTCTTATGCAAGAAGGATGTTGTCCACAATGCTCCTACTAGCCAGAAAAGCCGATTAAGATGGGCTGATAATATCCGGGAGACAAGGCTTAATCCTATTGGCAATGATCTTAGCAATGATCTTATAGAGATTGTTACAACAAGAGATAGGTCTAAAGTCTTTCATCATAGAAGGATTATGGGCTTTAGGGACCAAAGAAATAATCATAGCATTGAGTTCCTTAATAAGATGACCAGATCTAAATAACTCTTGGATAGCATTAATCATATCTTCACCAACAATGTCCCAAGTTTTCTTGAAAAAATGAACGTTGAAGCCATCGGAACCAGGGGCCTTGTTAGGGTGGAGAGAGAAGCAAACCTCACGAATCTAATCATTAGTGACATCTCTATTCATTAAATCAACTTGATCATTGGAGATGACATTATCAATAATATTGCTCAAAGTACCAATACCATGTCTAGTGGGCATAGTGCAACCAAGAATATTTTGAAAATGACGAATAGCTTCATTCTTAACCGGAATGTCACCTTCAATCAAGGAGCCATCATCTCCAGAAATAGAGTGGATCTTGCTTCTATTCCGCCTACCATTGATAGCTTTGAAGAAGTAGGAAGAGTTACGATCACCAGCCTTGAGCCATTGGATTCTAGATTTTTGCCTGAGGAGGTCCTCTTCAGCCTGAAGAGTCAGACTGTAGCTGTTTATAAGCTCTATTTCCCGAAATATAAGGTTAGTATCAAGGGGATGCAGATCAAGAAGGAGTTGGCAAGCATCTAGGGCAGCCTTTGCTTTAATCGATTTAATTGACACATCTCCCACCTTGTCATTGTTAAAGGTCTTTAGAGCCTTCTTCAAAATACGGAGCTTAGAGCAAAGCTTGTATTGCATACCAAGAAGAGAAAGTCCTCTCTATCCGTTAGAAAATTGAAGAACTTGAAAGGGTAGTTTTTCTTATTACTTGGCAACCCGAGCTTGACTACGGATGGGCAATGGTCCGAAATGCTAGGAGGAAGGAACATTGCTTCTGAATGCTCAAACTTGACAAGTCATTCATTATTGACAAGAACACTATCCAATTTCTTAGAGATGCAACCATCACCTCTCTTGTTGCACCAAGTGTGACGAAAGCCCAAGAAACGAAGATCATCAAGGTCTGAAACTTGAAGACAATCAACAAATTACTCCAAAGCAACCGTAATTCTGGAGCAGCCCCCAATTGATTCATCAATCCTCCTAGAGACATTAAAATCATCAAGTACAGTCCAAGGGGAACCTTGCTAGTTTGAGCACAAACTTTGCCAAAGAGCTCTTCTTGATTAGTCCTCATTAGAACCGTAAGGAGATACAAAACGGATCATTAGTATCCATGATACAAGTATTACAATGAATAATCTGATCTATTTCACTAATTTTAGTGATTGTGAGAATTCTCGGATCCCAACCTACCCAAATTCTACCAAGACCATGACTATTGTAATTGTCTAACATATCCCAATCCTTAAAAACTGAATTGACAACAAGAGGCTTTTTGTTAATTTTCACACTTGTCTCAATTAAACAAATAAGACTAAGCTTTTGATCTAGCAACATTTTCCTTACTTCTAATTGTTTAGGGGTAGCATTCAGGCGCCTAATGTTCCAACAAGCGATATCAATCATTGAGAGGTTAATAAGGCATCACCTTAGCTTGTGAGCTATTATCCTTGCCTATCTTAGCAGCCCTTTTCTTCTTCTTCTTCTTAATAGAGGAATCCATGGGGCTGGAGAGCCCTATAATTTTGACCCCATCAATATTTTTGATCTTTGAGTGCTAAAGGGAATGGTCCGGAGAGGCTGTAGTAGGAGAATCAACATCATTACATTAGTTATTGCATTGGTCAGTACAAGAATCACCATCCGCATCAAGAGCAGCAAACGTGTTAGAGGTGTCAACACCCTTTTCCTTAGAGAGATCATTGGAGAGATCATTGCATTGATCATGAATAGGCAAGTTGGTAAGACGCAAAGAAGGCACATTTTCCACATTACAAGTGGAAATTACTTCATCAACATTCAATGAACCAACGGGAGGAGGTTCCATATCTGCATGAGGTGAGGAAACCAGGGGCGCATCCCCTCTAGTAACTATCCTCCATTCTTGTTTGAGCTTGGGAGCAGAATTAACATCAGAGGGAGGGTGTAAGGGCTTGAGCCGAGGGCAAGTCGCAATAGAGTGGCCAAAAGACTTGCATTCTATACAGATTTTCGGTTTCCATTGGTATTCAACCAAGGTTTTGGATTTGAATTGTCACCCATAAATAGGTCAAAGGAATCCACTAGGTCACAAGAGGCATCAATTTCAATACAAACCCTAGCAAAGGAAATTCTCTTCATGGATTCAGTTAGGCTATCGGCATAAAGTGGCTTCCCAACCGCACTAGCAATATGGCTCAATCCCTCTTCATTCCAGTATTCATGGGGAATATTGAAGATCTTGACCCAAACCAGAATTTTGGAGTAGGAATCTTTAGAAATAATAAGCTTAGGATGCCTTTTTTGAGGATCACCATCCTTCCAGCAAATAACCAAGGGCCGGCCTCTAACACATTAGAACAAGCTTCATCATTCGAGAACTTGAAGAAGTAAAACCCCTTATCATTAGCCAAAACTTCCAGCAGACCACGATTGCCCCAAATACGCATGGCAATGTTTTTAACTAGAGAAAATTAGTGCTTTTTCTCAATAAAATAACCCACCAAGCAGTTCTTCCAAGCTTTAGAGCCATCCTTTGTAACTTCCATGGGTGGGGAGACACACTTCCTACTTCCACTTTGTAAGGGCTGGTAGAATTTTAGGTTCATAGGCTTACTTGTGGGGATATCCATAATTGGACCATTGTGAGCACCTTTCAGCACATTACTATAAATGTTAGCATCTTTATTCACAAGAGGAGTGATAGAGATGCCTTTATTATGAGACACCTCCTCAAGTTGGACCATAGGGGAGGAGTCAGAATGTTGCTGCTCCTTAGCTAATAAACCTTTAATCTCAAGAGGCAACCCAGCTCCGTTGCAAAAAGTATCATTACCAACCGAAATATTTCCAGTACTCACTTCATCTCCATGGGAACTAGCCATCTTCAAAACCCTACTAGCTTCCAAGGGAGAAGGAAAACTAACAGATGAAGATACAGAGAAGGGTGGATTTTCCATGACAGAACCGGAGAAACGAAAGAGAAAAAACAACCCAGAACATAAAATTTGAAACGAACGTAACTCAGTGCTGAAAACCCCAAATCACAAACTTCTTGATTCTTTGTTGTATAAAAAATCACGATCTTCAAACTTTATGAAGGAAACAATAACAGAATCGGACCAGAAAAGGAACAAATAATCAAAACGGCAACCCTAGTTTAAAAAATAGAACAGAATAAAAATCTTGAAACAGACGTAACTATGTGATAACAACTTCAAATCACGAGATTCTTGATTCCAGATCGCATGAAGTTTCATGATCTACAACTTTGGTGAAGAACATAAAATCAAAATCGAACCGAAAGAGGCTCTAAAAAACAAAACGGCGCCAAAACCTTAAAATTTTCCATCTATGCAGAGCGTTTTTTAGGGTTCAAAAATCATCAATACTTCCGGGCGTTCATCTTGGAAAGCAAACTTTTTTTTTAGCTTTCGGCCGTTCTTTTTGTCATATAAAATTTCTTTTTGGCATACGGGAATGCTTTTTTGAACGGGAGGGCTGTGAGCTTTTCAATATCTTCAGACAAGGTGTTTGCAGCCACAGAGGAAGCTATTGCTCCCTCAATTAATATCTTTAAATATATCAGATATCTTAAATAGATTTAATTGATTAGTTTAATTATATATATGATATATGTTTTTTTTAAATGGACAGATTATGTTATTGAACAACACACATTGACGCAAAAAAAAAAAAAAAAAAAAAGTATTAGGTGGTGCGGCCAAGTAGAAAGAAAAGAAAAAAAAAAATAGTTTGCTTATAGTCTTCTTCTAGGGTGGCTGAACCTTGCCAAGAGAAAACAAGATTTGTTTTCGTGTGTCTCTTCTACCTCCATTCAAGTTCCTGAGTACCGTGATATGCCCACACGCCGTTAGGAAGACTTGTGATTCGTAATAAGAATAAAGCTTAAAGAAACGAATGAGTTAGCATCAAGGGTATGATCTAAATCCATCTTTATATATTCTTATATGTTGTATACGGTTTACAAGTTACATAAAAAATTTAAAACCTATTTCTGCTGCGCAACGTAAATTCGTTCCTACAGAGTAGTCTAGGATAAAACCACCGTACATTACAGAATGGACCGTAGCTGTAGATTAACCATAAATAAAGTACCTAACTTTATTTGCTCTCTACGGACTCTTTAGATTGCACGTCTCAAACTGAATTCAGCTGTATATGACAATCATATACTTAGTTTGAGATTACATCTGTCAATTTTAGATGTTTAGCACATATAATTTAAAAGTATGAGATATACAAATAGAATGAAAGGACTACTTCTTTTATTTATAATTTATCATCATTTACATATTATAAGCTTTAAAGCAAAAACTCCAACAATCTCCCACTTACGCTAAAGTAGGTGAGACATATCTCATAATCCTAGATCCTCTAGGTGACCTTCAAACACTTTAGCTGTTAAGGTCTTCGTAAATGGATCAGCATGATTATCCTATGTCGCTATCTTGGTCAAGGCGACATCTCCTCTATGAACTATTCATGATGAGATGATACTTCCTCTGTATGTGCTTCCCTCTTTTGTGGCTTCTTGGTTCTTTGGAATTAGCCACAACACAACTATTATGACAATAAAGTGTGATAGGCTTATCCAGATCTGGACCAATTTCTTGATTGTTTAAGAACTTACGGAGCCATACAACCTCCTTAGTTGCTTCACTAGCAACTACATATTCGACTTCCATGGTAGAATCAGCAATACATGATTGCTTGACACTCCTCGAAACTATGGCTCCACCACTAAGGGTGAATATTGACTCGGATGTGGATTTTCTAGAATCCCCGTTTGACTGAAAATCAGAATCTGTATATCCTAACGGGATCATATCCTATCCTGAATATGCTAGCATATAGTTTCTCGTTCTTCGATGATACTTGAGAATAGTTTTTACTGCAACCCAATGATCTAATCCAGGGTTGGACTGAAACCTGTTGGCTACTCCCACTGCGAAGTAGATGTCCGGTCTCGTGCATAACATATCATACATGATGATACGAACCTCGCCGATTTGATTTCTAAGATCGTTCTAAGCTCAAGTTTTTGGATGGAAACCGTGACCCAACACCTATAAAGAGATGTGAACCTTGGCATAAAGAGGACGCCACAATCAAGGATGGAGTACTTGATTGATAAGTCAAGGATGAACGCCACAAAGAAAATCTGATAAGTTCAAATAGTTCTCAAAGAACAAAAGTGAAAAAAGAATCCTCTCGATTTTTAATTCAATCAAAGTCTCCCGAAATAATACATTAGAGGGTTCTTTATAAACTAAAACCCTAATGGACAAAAAGGAAAAAATAGAAATCGGCCAAAGGTCTTACAAACGGGAAAGAAAATATAACTAAAACTAAAACAAGCAACTATTGACTTGCTCCCTATTTGGAAAGCTAAAACTGGAAACAAATCAGCCCCTTTATTTAGGAAACAAATCAACTCTTTATTCTCTAAAAACTAAAATGGAAAAAAACTAATTAGTTGCATTGATGACATTAATTAAGCCTTGGTGTTCATGTGGGCTCATCTTGGACTTTAACACTTTAGAAGCAGCCCAAGTGTCTTGAATCAGGCCATTGAGTGCCTCTTTGAATCTCTTGGCCCTTACTCTTGTTATTGGACCAGCTGAAACATGCAATGGATCCCTTAGTGTAGCTCCCTTATTCTCATCATTCCCTCCCTCTTGAAAAGGATTTTTCCTCAAATCGTCACTTACATCAAACGGAGACAAATTAGAAACATTGAAGTTTGCACTAACATTATACTCACCTGGAAGATCAAACTTGTGGGCATTGTCATTGATTCTTTCAATCACTTGAAATGGGCTATCTGCCCTTGGAAGTAGTTTAAAACACTACTGGACTGGAAACCGTTCCTTCCTCATATGCAACCTGTTAGGATTACGCTCAATAGCAAGAGTGTAATGTTGTAATTAACAATCTTTTTCATATTAATAAAGTGATTTCTGGTTTAACAAATCGTATAGCATTTATAGTTTGTATTATAATTGTCAAAGTAAATAATCATAAGGTCTAAAGACTATGGGAAAAGAAGAATTGTTCGTACATCTGGATATGTATGTGGTAGACACAATTCTTTAGTTAGTCTTGAATATTGTTCACAACTTAAGTTAAAGGTTGGGCACCTTTATCTTGTTAAAGTTGTAGAATTCTTTTGCTAGCATTTGAGTGGGATCAAATGAGATATGATGAGTCTAAAATCATCGGAGTGTCTTCGAGCAAAAGGATCTAGTGCACTGGGTGCATTGAACTGGATCACAATGAAAAGCTTTATCTAGAACCGTCAATAGATAATAGTCTTTTCATTATCAGGACAATCGGAGGGTCTATCTTAATCCTGAGATAAATGATGGACTTATGGTTGCAAGTGATATCATTTGAGTTATCAATGAGTACGATTATATCGCATAGTCTATCCTCGATAGTTTGGTGATATTCATTTGTTAATTGATAGAGGACTTCATTTATAGATATGGACATCGTGGCTCCATTTAATTAAATGAGAGTATAATATCATCATATGGATGTTTTGAGGTAATTGGATATTAAATCTCAACGTTGAGTTTTCAATAGTGTCTATTGAAAACATGGCTTCTGGACAAGTCAAAATATCCAAGTTCAAAACGTGGTCATATGAGCAAATATGGTAACTTGGAGAGTTATAGGCGGTCTATGAACTCTTGGCGATTACTGATATTAATCACGAGGATACACTATCTCCAATATGATTGTCTAGGGTATGAATGAGGAGCATCTTCCTTTTCTATCTTTATTTAAGAGTTCAGTTTTAGCTCTTTAGTGGAATGAGTTAAAATTAATGGATCGGACCTAAGTGAATCATTTGTTGATTGTGATTAGGTTATGTCTATTGAAGCTTAAATTTAGATGGCCCGCCAAGATCCCCAATCCACACGGACTTGCATGGATCACTTGATATATTCTACCGGACCAATTTAAGGGTCCATCTAGAATTGCATTTAATATATTAAGAATATAATTTGCACATTATTTAAGTAATGGGCTGCTCAATTATATTAATATATTAATGAAAGACATGTGGGCTTGTTTCTTTTAGTAAGAATGGGTCTGGTTCACATGTGGGCTTTTTTATTTAAAGTCCAATGGATTAAATGAAATAGGAAAATAATATTAGGCCCATCTTATATATAAGTGGGGCGGCTAGGTTAAGGTTTTGACCTAAAAATATTATTTTGTTTCATTTGTTTTAATTAAATAAGAATTAATTGATTTATTGATTAATTGTTTAATTAAAGAAACAAATCTTTCCCAAAAGTAAAAGACTTGTTTGATAAGTAAATAAATAAATTAGTATTATTTATTTAATCAAATAAGGAGTCTTTTATTTAGTCAAATAAAAGAATAAAATAAAAGAGTTGGATTAGGGTTTGAAGTATATAAAGTTAAAAAGAATTAGGGTTGAATTTTAGTCACCCTATATAAGTGACATGATGAAATTCGGCCAACCCTAATTACATACTACATAGAATTCGGCAACCCTAAAGGAAAAAGAAGAAAAATTCGGCCAACCTATATATATGTTCTTATAGGGTTCGGCCACATCAATTAATTGGTGCTTGAGTTTTTATTTTCTTTCTTCTTCTTCTTAATTCTAAGAGAGTTTTTATTCTAGAGAGACAAAAAGGAGTGAAAAATTATTCTTTGATAGTATACAATTGCTTAAACATCAATAAGCTTGTGTATACGATATCGATCTAGGTTCACGCGAGTTTCGATCATAAGATTGTGAACTCAAAAGTGACCGGAATAATTTTGACATTCTTTTGATTGTTTTGTGACTAACAAAGAAAAGAAAGTATTTGTTTGGTCCATTCACAGGTTTGCAATTCAAAGGAAAGGGAGACCACGCTCCTAGGTGATCCACGTTCGTGCTCGGATTGAAGGTCTTGCGGATTACCATCGACGTAAGTCAATCGGATCACGCGACAACAGGTAATTTACTTTTGTTGATATATATGCAAGTTTATTGATTAAAAGGGTTTAAGGTTCATAAAGGAAAAATTTTAAAAGTCACTAAATCGGCTTTAGTATCGCTTCCGCTGCGTGTAACACTTTTATTTGTTTATTTTTCCCTACACAACCACACCCAATCACCGGGCAACACAAGTTTCTTGCGCCCTTTATTAGCTTGGTTGGCATATTCCTCAGTTCTCCTCTTGATGTTTTGTCTAGTCTTTTCATGGATTTGTTAACAAATTCTGACTTTTTCTTCTCATCCAAGTTAACATGCTCATCAAGGTTTTTGCTATAAATCAAAATGTCATTAAAGTAAACAACCACAAATTTTTCCAATAAAAGCACGCAAAACATGGTTCATTAATCTCATGAAAGTACTTGGTGCATTAGTTAATCCAAAAGGCATAACTAACCACTCATATAAACCATATTTTGTTTTAAAAGCAGTTTTCCACTCATCACCTTCTTTCATCCTAATTTGATGATATCCACTCTTAAGATCAATTTTAGTAAAAACAATAGAACCATGCAATTCATCAAGCATATCATCTAATCTAGGAATAGGATGTCGATACTTTATAGTGATATTGTTGATGGCACGACAATCAATGCACATCCTCCTTGTTCCATCTTTCTTAGGCATAAGTAATATGGGAACTGCACAAGGACTCATACTCTCACGCACATACCCCATTTCCATGAGCTCATTAACTTGCCTTTGAAGTTCATTTGTCTCCTCCAGATTACTTCTGTATGCGGGTCTATTTGGGATAGGTGCTCCGGGTACAAAATCAATTTGGTGCTCAATCCCCCTTATTGGTGGTAAACCAATAGGCATCTCTTCGAGAAACACTTCATAAAAGTCCTGGAAAAGTGAAACAACTACACTAGGCAAAGAAAAGTCAAATTCGTTAGTACTAAAAAAAGTCTCTTTGTACAAAAGTACAATCATTGGCTGATTTGAAAACAAATCTTTTTTTATCTCACTCTCTCTTGCATAAAAGCTCACTTGTTTTCTCTCTCTTTTTCTCTCATCAGCCTCTTTTTCTTTTTGAACTTTTGTTTCTTCTTTTGCTGATTCGGACTCTCTTTCTTTTGAGCTCTCACTCTCTCTTTTTACATCTCTATCTTTTTTTAACCACATTTGATCTTCTTATACTTGTCTTGGGGTTAAAGGTACAAGAGTGATTGGCCTTTTGCTGAGTACAAATGAGTATCTATTAGTATATCCATCATGAGTCACATGCCTATCAAACTGCCATGGTCTTCCTAAAAGGATATGACCCGCATTCATTGGCACCACGTCACAAGTAACTTCATCTTTGTATCTTCCAATTGAAAAAGACACCAACACCTGCTTATTTACCCTAACTTCCCCCACTATCATTCAACCATTGTAGCTTATAAGGTTTTGGGTGCTTAAAAGTGGTCAAATTCAATTTTTCCACCAAAATAGTGCTAGCCACATTAGTACAACTCCCCCCATCAATAATCATGCTACATACCTTATCATTAACATGGCAACGGGTGTGAAAGATGTTGTCATGTTGTACCTCATCATCTTCCTTGGCTTGAGCACTAAAAGCTCTTCTTGCAACCAAAAGCTATCTACCCACCGGATATGCATTGTCACTTGCATCCTCCAAAGGTGGCATGGACTCATTATCATATTCACCCTCAGATTCGATACCACCATCCTTAAAATCTATTACTCTCTTGTTTGGACATTGTGATGCAATATGACCTGCTCTCAAACACTTGAAGCACTTAATGTCACAGTTTCTAAAAGGTTGAGAATCTGATTTACCTTGATTTAATGTGCCCCCAACCATAAGATCTTTGGAAGGTTTGGTCTTGGCCTTGAAACTAGGCTGATCATCTTTCTTGCTCCAATTCGGTTTCCATGATGATGAAAAACCTGAAGTTTGCCCAACTTGTGTGGAATCCTACCTCTTCAACTATTGTTCCACTTTAATGGCCACATGCACCATGTCATTCAGCTCAACATAATGTAGCAACTCCACCACATTTGCAATGTCTCGGTTTAGCCCATTTAGAAACCTAGCCATAGTAGACTCTCGGTCCTCCTCTATATCAGCCCGAATCATGGCTATCTCCATCTTCTTATAGTAGTCTTCAACACACTTGGACCCTTGAGTAAGAGTTTGCAATTTCTGAAACAAACCTTTATAATAGTGACTCGAAATGAATCGCCTCCTCATAACAGTTTTCACCTCCTCCTAAGTCTCAATAGGTCTCTTTCCATTTCGTCTCCTACTCACAATCAATTGATCCCACCAAACAATAGCATAATCAGTAAACTCTATGGCAGCCAACTTCACCTTCTTCAACTCGGAATAGTCATGGCAATCAAACATCAATTCTATTCTTTTCTCCCACTCCAAATAAGCTTCAGGATCAGTTTTACCTTGGAAGGTTGGAATTTTCACCTTAATAGTAAATCAACCCTCTCTCCATACCTATCTCCTCTATTCCCATACCTATCTTCTCTATTCCCAAACCTAGCCCTCTACCTCCGATACCACGCCTAAATCTGCCCGCACCCACATTGGACATGCGATCATCCTCCTCTATGTCATTATCATCCCCATAATAATCATTGACTTCTTCTCTAACTGGAACTCTCTCTCTCTCTCCTACGTGCTTGTGGAACGAGTTATGGCTGTTCCGTGCATGAGTTCTCCACTTGATCTAAGCGCTCATGTAATTGTTGCAATTCACCCCTCATCATCCGTCTCATCTCCCCTACTAATGCCTCCTTCCAAAGTTTTAGGTCCGCCGGTATGGAAGAATCATCAATAACGTCTTTATCTTTGTTTTCGGACATGTTTCCCCTGCAAAATAAAGATTAGAAAAAAAAAAAAAAAAGACCTCACAACACTCCCTCACGTGTTTCACTCAAAATAAAAATTCAGATTACTCAACACTCGTGTTTTCACACAATAAAAATCGACTTTTACCCTCGATATGTACTCACCACTCTTGCCTTTTTCCACTCGTTATTTTCTCAAAAGTTCTTATCAAACTAATCAAACAATAACCAGGATTTCTTAGCCATGTTCACATGAAACAAATCACAAAGAGTATGGAATGAAAAAGTAAGAGAACAAGAATAACAAATATGAGATTCTAAGGCTTTTTTTATTTTTTTGAATATCAATGCACGAAATCAAGAAGTAGAATAACACTAGTTGATATAAGTTCAACTATATGACCTTTCAAAGGAAATTTTTTTTTTGTACTTTTTTTTTTTGACCTTGATCAATATGAATCAAATTTTTTTTTTTTTGACCTTAATCAATCGGAATCAAGTTTTTTTTTTTTTTTACCTTAATCAATCGGAATCAAGTTACGAAATCAAAGAAGAAAGAAGAACAGGGATAGATTAAACCTGATTTTCGAAGCTTAAGCTCTTATACCAAATGATATGAACTTCACCGGTTTGATTTCTAAGATCGTTATAAGCTCAGGTTTTTGGATGGAAACCACGACCCAACACCTATAAAGAGATGTAAACCTTGGTATAAGGAGGACGCCACAATCAAGGATGGAATACTTGATTGATAAGTCAAGGATGAACGCCATAGAGAAAATCTGATAAGTTCAAATAGTTCTCAAAGAACAAAAGAGAAAAAAGAATCCCCTCAATTTTTAATTCAATCAAAGTCTCCCGAAATAATACATTAGAGGGTTTTTTATAAACTAAAACCCTAATGGACAAGAAAGGAAAAAAGAGAAATCGGCCAAAGGCCTTACAAACGTGAAAGAAAATATAACTAAAACTAAAACAAGTAACTATTGACTTGCTTCCTATTTGGAAAGCTAAAACTGGAAACAAATCAGCCCCTTAATTTGGGAAACAAATCAACTCTTTGTTCTCTAAAAACTAAAATGGAAAAAAACTAAAATTAAATCTCCTCCACACACCCCAGCTTGTGCTTCATGCCCAAGCTTTTCTTATTCGGCCCAATTAATTGCATTGATGACGTTAATTAAGCCTTGGTCTTCATGTGGGCTCATCTTGGACTTTAACACTTCAGAATCAGCCCAAGTGTCTTGAATCAGGCCATTGAGTGCCTCTTTGAATCTCTTGGTTCTTGCTCTTGTCATTGGACCAACCGGAACATGCAATGTATCCCTTAGTGTAGCTCCCTTATTCTCATCACATGAGACTACCTATTGTTGATGCATATGTAACTTGTCTCATATTCTAAACCTCTTGAGGTGTCTTAGGATACTGTCCCTTAGATAAGTAAACTTTATGCTGGGAAGGTAAATTACCCTTCTTGGAGTTCTGCATTGAGAATCACGCAAGAATCTTATCAATGTATGATGCTTGAGAATGCCAAGAGTTTGTTCTTAGGATCCCTTATTAATTGGATCCTTAGAAGATACTCACCTCTCCTAAATCTTTCATTTGGAATTGGCTTTCTAGCCGGCTCTTTACTTCTGATAATACCCCTACATCATTCCCAATGAGTAGGATATCATATACGCATAGGACTAAGAAAACTATCTTCTTGTCAATAATCCGCTTGTAAACACAAGGCTCATCAACAGTTTGCTCAAAGCCATAGGTTTTGAGAGCTGATATTTCCTATGTATTAAGCTTGTATCTTGAGTCTTTTTGGTTGTTTAATGTGCTTGTAGAGTCTATGTAGGTCACATTCCGTAGAAGTCGTGTTGAATCATAATTTGGAAGAACATAAGTCAAAAGATAAAGAAATGGACAAATCTGCCAGTAACCGTGGTCAAGACAGGAGCCTAAGCATAAGCACCAACATCGATCCATCTAGCAGTCCATTCTAGAGGATCACTTGCTCTCTACCGCGGTACATACCGCCGCCCATGTAATGACCTCAACCGCGGTTTATACCGCGAAACATTCTAGAAGTACACCGCTTAGCATACCACTACCTAGGCATTATGTTCGTACTGCGACACGGGCAGCGGTTAAGCGTAATCCGTGTTTTCTCAGGAAGTCATTAAGATCTGATTTGTAGAAATAATATAAATACTTCCAACTCTTATTCAAAAAGGTAGTAGCCACATAGGGATTAGAACTATAACATATTATTCTTGGCATCAACCATTCATTATTTCATTAATTTATTCATTCAATTCCTCCCATTCTTGGAAGATTCAAGGAAGCAAGAAGAAGAAGAAGATTGCTAGACAAATAAGCTCTTATGACCAATATAGGTTTTCTCTACAACTCTTCTATGTTTTTACTTTCTCCGATGTGCAACTAAACCTTTAACTAGAGGATTGATGTAACCAATTTGGGCAACTTTATTTAATCAATTAGTCTATCTTTCGTAAATCAATTGGGTTTTAGTCTTGTTTATTGATTTATTTTATTAATATAATTTTAAATTAAATTAATAGCATTATCAAACCAAATGGTCCAAGATCTAGATGCTTGCTTCAGTCCATAAATGGACCTTTGCAGTTTGCAAACTTTTTGCTCTTGATCTTGGGACACGAATTCCTCTGGTTGCATCATATAGATGCTTTCATCAAGATTGCCTTCAAGAATGCAGTCTTGACATTCATTTGCCAAATTTCATAATCGAAATTGGCAGCAATGAATAAGAGAATTTGAATAGACTTAAACATAGCCACTGCCGATAAGGTCTCTTTATAATCGACCCCTTTCTTTTGGGTATATCCCTTTGCCACTAGTCTTGCCTTGAAAGTCTCTACCTTCTCATCTACTCCTCTCTTTTTCTTGTAAATCCACTTACATCCTATGGGTTTTATCCCATCTAGTAAGTCTACAAATTCCCAGACTGAGTTGGAGTACATAGACTCCATCTCAAGATTCATAGCTTTAAGCCATTTTTTTTTGTCAAAATCTTCCATTGCATGTTTAAATAACAATGGATAATTCACACTATCATCAAAGACGACAGTCTGTGCCTCCCCAATACCTAAATAGCGATCAGGTTGTTGTACAACCCTCCCACTACATTTAGCTGGTGGTGTTGTCTGAAACAAATTTGGATGGGACTACATTCAAAATGTAGGCCGTTGTTTGTAGTGTATATCCCCAAAAAAAGTTTGGTAATGATAAGAAATTAATCATGGATCTCACCATTTCCATTAGGGTTCTGTTTCTCATCTCCACAACACCATTCTGCTGTGGTGTTCTAGAAGTTGTGAGTTGGGACACAATCCCATGCTCAACCAAGTAGTCTTCAAACTCTTGGCCAAGATACTGACCTCCACGATCTGATCATAGAGCCTTGATCGTCTTGCCTAATTGATTCTCAACTTCGGCTCGGAATTCTTTAAACTTTTCAAAAGTTTATGACTTCTGTTGCATTAGGTAGACATGTCTGTATCTTGAGTAGTCATATATAAAGGTGATATCATACTCATAACCACCCCTTACTTTAACATTCATTGGTCGGCAGAAACTTTTTGTCGTTTTGTTTTAGGTTTTTCAACTTTAAACATTTCAGCATTGAGCAGTGTTGTATGTATTAACGGCCTTAATACATACAAGTTGATTTTAGTTAAACCAAAACATATATTTAATCCATTTCTAGAAACAATAATAGATTTATCAATTGCTTGACTAGTTTCAAGATAGTTTTTTTATTGTGTTTTGTGAGTTGTTTGTGATAGTTATTGCATATAGGGTTTGATTATAAGGGAACAAAAGATACACAACCCTAGAGACAGATTAAGAGTTCCTAGAGAGACAAAGCTTCAAGAAAGCTTCTTTAACTCTCCAAACCCAAACCCATGTGCATCTAATATCTTTCATTCATCAATATTCATGGGTCTTCTTGGTTTCTTGACTTGTGGTGCCTGCATGGATGGAAGCTTAGGTTTTAGGGTTTCGGCGCCGTTTTATTTTTTTGGGCCTCTTATGATTCGATTTTGATCTTTCTTTCTTCATCAAAGTTGTAGATCATGGCATTTTATACAATCTTGACTCAAGAATATTGTGATTCGGTGTTGTTAACATAGAGTTATGCCTGTTTCAATTTCTTTATTTTGGTTTGTTTTTAAATTAGGGTTTCAGCGCCGTTTCTCTTTTTTCGTCCTCTTCTGGTACAATTCTGCTTTTCTGTCCTTCATAAAGTTTGAAGATCGTGATTTTTAATGCAACAAGGAATTAAGAACGTTGTGATTTGGGGTTCGTGGCACTTAGTTACGTCCCTTTCAAGTTTTTGGCTCTGGTTTGTTTTCTCTAGGGTTTCTCCAGCTCTATCATGGAGAATCCGCCCTGTTCTGATTTCCCCTCTCTTTTGGAAGCTTGTGTTGTTAACAAGAACAATAGTAGGGTTTCAAATAAGGCTCTTTCCCATGGAGTTGGATTGAGTATGCAAACTAAAGATGTTTCAGCTGGTAACAACTCTATTGGAAATGGAACTGATTTGTCTCTTGAGCATGAAGGTTTATTAGCTAAGGATCAGCAATGGAAGGGAACTTATGACTCCTCTGAGATCGTTTAACCTGGAAAACATCCTCCAATCTCCGATAACAAGCCTGTTAGCTACATCAATGTGCTTAATAATTCTTCTCAAAGCACAGGTGGTCCTAGTCGAATGCTCATGAATCTCAAATTCTATCAGCCTATTAACAATGGTAATAGGAAGTGTGTTGCACCCCCTGTGAAAGTTGCTGAAGATGGATGTAAGGCTTGGAATATCTTCTTAGTGGGTTATATTATTGAGAAGAATCTCCCTTTCTCTCTTGTTAACAATATTGCTAAGAGGATTTTGGAGGTGCTAGCTAATGAAAAAGGGTTCTATTTTTTGAAGTTCTCAGATGATGACTCTTGCTCTAAAGTTCTTGAGGCTAGTCCATGGCTTTTTGCTGGAAGAATGATTATTCTAAAGAAATGGCACTCTCGGCTTGTTTTAACGAAAGAATCTTATTCTAAGGTTCCAGTATAGGTCAAGTTTTTTAATATTCCTCATGAATATTGGACTGAAGAAGGGCTAAGCTATATTGCTATTGCTATTGGGAAGCCTCTTTATGCTGATTGCCTAACTGAATCAATGAAAAGAATTTCGTACGCCAGAATTTGTGTCGAAATTGATGCTACTAGCAAGTTAGTTGATTCTTTTGATTTACTTATGGGCGATTGTGATGATCACAATAATTGGGAGAGTGTTGAAATTCTAGTTGAATACCAATGAAGACCAAAGATTTGTCCGGAGTGCAAATCGTTTGGTCATTCTGCTGTAACTTGCCCAAGTCTAAAGCATGTGGAAGGTAGATCCGATGAGAACCATGGTTCTAAAGTGAAGCAAGAATGGGTGAAGGTTAATCGTAGTGCTGCAGCTCATGTATCCAAATCTTCAGGGATCCTTTCTAGAGGAGATACAACCCTTGTTCCCTCACCTAGTGAGAATATTGAGCCTATTCCTCTTTCCATGTCTTCTTTGAATGTTGATGAAGTCATTACCGCTGGTCATTCTGAAGTTGAGCCTCCTTTGTGTCCTACCAACATGCCTATCAAGAATCAATGCAATGCCCTGTCTAAGGAGAGTGCTATTGATACCTCTAACAAGTTCTCTACTCTTGATGAGAATGGTAATAGTGTCCTCTCTAAGGAAAGTGTTGTTGAATGTAGTGATGATGACTCTCCTACCACAGCCTCTCCGGATCATTCCTTATGGCTCTCAAAGATTAAGAACATTGATGGGGTTCCTATCATAGGGCTTTCTAGCACTCCAGAGTCCTTTAGTAACAAGAAGAAGAAGAAGAAACGGTCTGCAAAGAAAGGAATGGATAATAGCTCGCAAGCTAAGGTGAAATCTTTTCAACCTCTTAATGATTAATTTAGCTGGTTGGAACATTAGGGGTTTTAATGCTACCCCTAAACAATTAGAAGTTAAGAAGATGATACTTGACCACAAGCTTAGTCTAGTTTGTTTAATTGAGACAAGAGTGAGTATGATCCATTAGCCTTTTATAGTCAATTCTGTTTTCATGGATTGGGAAATGCTTGACAATTACAATAGTCATGATCTTGGTAGAATTTGGATTGGTTGGGATCCTAGGATCATCAAAATCACTAAAATTTTTGAAACTGATCAGATTATTCATTGCCAAGCTCATATTTTTGATGGTAATGATAGGCTCCATATCTCATTTGTTTATGGTTCTAATGTTGATAGTTCTAGAAGAGCTATTTGGCACAGTATATGCTCTAGTCAGCAAGATACTCCTTGGATGGTTCTTGGCGATTTCAATGTCTCTAGGAGGGTTAATGAGTCAATTAGTGGTTCATCTCGTATTTCCTCAGCTATGGAAGAGTTTAATGACTGTCTTTATGTTTCTGAACTTGATGACCTTCGTTTCTCGGGTATTCTCCACACTTGGTGTAATAAGAGAAGCATTGGCTGCATCTCAAAGAAGTTGGATAGAGTTCTTGTTAATAGGGAATGGATGGCCAAGTTTGAGCACTCTGAAACCATTTTTCTTCCTCCTAGCATCTCGGATCACATCCCTTCTTTGGTTAAGCTCGCTTTGCAAGGTAATAAAAAGAATTACCCTTTTAAAATTTTCAATTTTCTAACGGAAAGGGAAGACTTTCTTCCTTTGGTTGAGAGTTGTTGGTAGGATAATTTTCATGGCAATATGCAATTTCAGCTTTGCTCTAAGCTCCGAAATTTAAAGAAGGTTTTAAAGTCCCTTAACAAGCATACGGTGGGGGATTTGACGGTTAAATATATTGAAGCTAAGGTTGCTCTTGTTGATTGCCAAAGTCTTCTTGATCTGCAGCCTCTTGATGAAGGCCTTAGAATTCAAGAGAAGGAGCTAATGAGCTCTTACACTCTGGCTCTTCAAACGGAGGAGGATTTTTTTGAGGCAAAAATCTAGAGTTCAATGGCTTAAGGCTGGTGACCGTAACACCTCCTATTTTTTCAAAGTCATCAATGGAAGACGGAATAGAAGTACTGGAGAAGATGGTTCCTTGATTGAAGGAGATACTCAAATAAAATATGAGGCTGTTCGTCACTTCTAAAATATTCTTGGTTGCTCTTTGCCCTCTAGACATGGTTCTCGTCCTTTGAGAAATGTTATTGACAAACACATCTCCACTGATCAAGCTGATTTCATGAGTAGAGAGGTCACAAATGATGAAATTCGTGAGGTTTGCTTTTCTCTCCACCCTAATAAGGCTCCTGGTCTTGATGGTTTTAATGCTCATTTCTTCAAGAATACTTGGCACATCGTTGGTCATGATGTTATTAATGCTGTTCAAGAATTCTTCCGTACTGGCCTTCTTCTTAAAGAGCTCAATGCTACGATTCTTACTTTGGTCCCTAAGGTCCCTAATCCCTCTAAGATGATGGATTTTAGACCAATCTCTTGCTGCAACACTCTCTACAAGATCATTGCTAATAGAATCAAGCCTTGTCTTCCTGGCATTATTAGCCCCTCCCAATCAGCTTTTGTGGTAGGTAGGAGAATTGGTGACAACATTCTTCGTATCCAAGAGTTAATGAGGAATTACCACAAAGATGACGGTACACCTAAGTTGGCCCTTAGGGTGGATTTGATGAAAGCTTTTGATATGGTTGATTGGGATTTCTTACTTGACACTCTTGCTGCATTTCAGTTTCCTTTGAAAGTCATAAATTGGATTAGAGTTTGCCTTACTACTCCTAAGTTCTCTATCTCTATTAATGGTGAGCTTGCTGGTTTCTTCTCCGGAAAGAGGGGTCTTCGACAAGGGGACCCTATGTCTCCATATCTCTTTGTTATGGCTATGGAGGTCCTCTCGAAACTTTTAGTCAATCATATTGCAGACTCTCCTAACTTCAAATATCATTGAAAGTGCGACAAGATTAAGCTTTCTCACATTTGCTTTGCTGATGATCTTATTATGCTTTGCCATGGTTCCTATCATTCAACTCTTGTTCTCAAAGCAGCCCTCGATGAGTTCTCATTGTTGTCAAGTTTTGGTGCTAATCATGCTAGAAGAAACACTTTCATGTCGGGAGTGCCCAACGCAATTAGTCAGCAGCTTATCAACCTTTTTGATTACACGGTTGGCTCTCTTCCTGTTCGTTATTTGGGGATTCCTATTATCTCTTCTAAATTGAATTTGCGTGATTGCTCTCCCCTTGTGGATAAAGTTTCGATTAGACTTTCTTCTTGGTTGAATCGGTGCCTTTCTTATGCTGGTCGTCTTCAACTTATTATCTCAGTCTTAACCAGTATTCAAGTGTTTTGGGCTAGTCATCTTTGTCTTCCTAAGAAGATATTAAAGTTTATAGAGCAGAAATTTCATAGTTTTTTTATGGAATGGGGTTGAAGGTAGCAGCAAAGGTTCTAAAATTGCTTGGTCCTGTAGGGAAAAATAAACAAATAAAAGTGTTACACGCAGCAGAAGCGATACTAAAGACGATTTAGTGACTTTTAAAATTTTTCCTTTATGAACCTTAAACCCTTTTAATCAATAAACATGCATATATATCAACAAAAGTAAATTACCTCTTGTCGCGTGATCCGATTGACTTATGTCGATGGTAATCCGCAAGACCTTCAATCCGAGCACGAACGTGGATCACCTAGGAGCGTGATCTCCCTTTCCTTTGAATTGCAAACCTGTGAATGGACCAAACAAATACTTTCTTTTCTTTGTTAGTCACAAAACAATCAAAAGAATGTCAAAATTATTCCGGTCACTTTTGAGTTCACAATCTTATGATCGAAACTCGCGTGAACCTAGATGAATATCGTATACACAAGCTTATTGATGTTTAAGCAATTGTATACTATCAAAGAATAATTTTTCACTCCTTTTTGTCTCTCTAAAATAAAAACTCTTAGAATTAAGAAGAAGAAGTAAGAAAATAAAAACTCAAGCACCAATTAATTGATGTGGCCGAACCCTATAAGAACATATATATAGGTTGGCCGAATTTTTCTTCTTTTTCCTTTAGGGTTGCCGAATTCTATGTAGTATCTAATTAGGGTTGGCCGAATTTCATCATGTCACTTATATAGGGTGACTGAAATTCAACCCTAATTCTTTTTAACTTTATAGACTTCAAACCCTAATCCAACTCTTTTATTTTTATTCTTTTATTTGACTAAATAAAAAAAAGACTCCTTATTTGATTAAATAAATAATACTAATTTATTTATTTACTTATCAAACAAGTCTTTTACTTTTAGGAAAGATTTGTTTCTTTAATTAAACAATTAATCAATAAATTAATTAATTCTTATTTAATTAAAACAAATGAAACAAAATAATATTTTAGGTTAAAATTTTAACCTTGCCGCCCCACTTGATTAAGATTGGGCCTAACATTATTTTCTTATTTCATTTAATCCATTGGACTTTAAATAAAAAGCTCACATGTGAACGAGACCCATTCTTACTAAAAGAAACAAGCCCACATGTCTTTCATTAATATATTAATATAATTGAGCAGCCCATTACTTAAATAATGTGCAAATTATATTCTTAATATATTAAATGCAATTCTAGATGGACCCTTAAATTGGTCCGGTAGAATATATCAAGTGATCCATGCAAGTCCGTGTGGATTGGGGATCTTGGCGGGCCATCTAAATTTAAGCTTCAATAGACATAACCTAATCACAATCAACAAATGATTCACTTAGGTCCGATCCATTAATTTTAACTCATTCCACTAAAGAGCTAAAACTGAACTCTTAAATAAAGATAGAAAAGGAAGATGCTCCTCATTCATACCCTAGACAATCATATTGGAGATAGTGTATCCTCGTGATTAATATCGGTAATCGCCAAGAGTTCATAGACCGCCTATAACTCTCCAAGTTACCATATTTACTCATATGACCACGTTTTGAACTTGGATATTTTGACTTGTCCAGAAGCCATGTTTTCAATAGACACTGTTGAAAACTCAACGTTGAGATTTAATATCCAATTACCTCAAAACATCCTTATGATGATATTATACTCTCATTTAATTAAATGGAGCCACGATGTCCATTTCTATAAATGAAGTCCTCTATCGATTAACAAATGAATATCACCAAACTATCGAGGATAGACTATGCGATATAATCGTACTCATTGATAACTCAAATGATATCACTTGCAACCATAAGTCCATCATTTATCTCAGGATCAAGATAGACTCTCCGATTGTCCTGATAATGAAAAGACTATTATCTATTGACAGTTCTAGATAAAGCTTTTCATTGTGATCCAGTTCAATGCACCCAGTGCACTAGATCCTTTTGCTCGAAGACACTTCGATGATTTTAGACTCATCATATCTCATTTGATCCCACTCAAATGCTAGCAAAAGAATTCTACAACTTTTACAAGATAAAGGTGCCCAACCTTTAACTTAAGTTGTGAACAATATTCAAGACTAACTAAAGAATCGTGTCTACCACATACATATCCAGATGTACGAACAATTCTTCTTTTCCCATAGTCTTTAGACCTTACGATTATTTACTTTGACAATTATAATACAAACTATAAATGCTATACGATTTGTTAAATCAGAAATCACTTTATTAATATGAAAAAGATTGTTAATTACAACATTACACTCTTGCTATCGAGCATAATCCTAACAATCTCCCACTTGCGCTATAGCAAATGTGTCATATCTCTCAAGCCCATATTCTCTAGATGCCCATCGAAACTCTTCTGAGGTAGAGCCTTTGTGAAGGGATCCACTAGATTTTCTGCTGACGCGATTTTGGTAATCGTCACGTCACCTCTTTGAACAATCTCCCTTCAAAGATGATACTTTCTTTCAATGTGTTTACCTCTCTTGTGACTTCTTGGTTCTTTCGAATTAGCCACTGCTCCACTGTTGTCACAGTAGATAGTGATCCGCTTATTCGCACTAGGAACCACTTCTAAGTCAATCAAGAATTGGCGGAGCCAAACAGCCTCTTTGGCAGCTTCGCATGCAGCAACATACTCAGCTTCCATGGTGGAATCAGCAATACAAGATTGCTTGATACTCCTCCATATAACTGCTCCTCCTCCAATAGTAAACACAGCCCCTGATGTGGATTTTCTGGAGTCAGAATCTGATTGGAAATCAGAATCTGTATACCCAACGGGAACCAAATCCCCTCCAGAGTATACAAGCATATTATCTCTCGTTCTCTTAAGATACTTGAAAATATGCTTAACTGCCGTCCAGTGATCAGGTCCAGGTTTCGATTGAAACCTGCTAACTATGCCAACAGCAAAACAAATATCTGGTCTAGTACAGAGCATTGCATACATAAGACTTCCAACTGCCGAGGCATATGGAACTCTACTCATGAATTGCTCTTCATGCTCATTCTTAGGAACTTGTTCCTTAGAAAGCTTGATTCCATGTCCGAAAGGTAACATACCTTTCTTGGAATCCTGCATGGAAAACCTAGACAAGATTTTGTCTACGTATGAAGCTTGGGATAATGCAATCGTTCTATTCTTTCTATCCCTTATTACTTGGATACCTAGAATAAAACTTGCTTCTCCTAAGTCCTTCATATCAAATTGTTTTGCTAACCATTCTTTTACCGATGTCAATACACCTACATCGTTTCCAATGAGTAGTATATCATCAACATAAAGAATCAGGAAAACCAACTTGTCGCCTTTAATCCTTTTGTATACACAAAGTTCGTCAGGATTCTGAATAAATCCAAAACCTTTGACAGCTTGATCAAACCTTATGTTCCAGGATCTGGATGCTTGTTTTAATCCATATATGGATTTCTGCAACTTGCATACCTTATCCACTTGGCCCTTTTCAATGAATCCCTCTGGTTGCATCATGTTGATGCTTTCGTCAAGACTTCCATTTAGGAAAGCTGTCTTGACGTCCATTTGCCAAATCTCTAGATCTAAAGATGCTGCAATGGATAAGAGTATCCTAACGGATTTAAGCATGGCCACAGGAGAGAAGGTTTCCTCGTTATCGATACCTTCTTTCTGTGTATACCCTTTAGCTACCAATCTAGCTTTAAAGGTTTCCACCTTTCCATCCATACCTCTTTCCTCTTGTATACCCACTTGCACCCAATGGGTTTTATCCCTTTAGGCAAGTCTACAAGGGACCAGACTTTGTTATCGAACATAGATTCAATCTCGGATTGCATTGCCTTTTGCCAACGGCGACTATCAACATCCTCCATAGCTTCCTTGTACGTATAGGGATCATCGTCGTCCGGGAGATTCTCCACCGATTCTCCCAGACCGATGTATCTTTCGGGTTGTGTTCTAACCCTCCCACTACGACGAGGAATGGTAGGTTGTTGATCTTGTGTTGGATCGGAACTTACAATTGGGTTAGGTTGTGCAACCTCTCGTGGAATTGTATCTCCTGACATCTCATTCAGGACAATTCTACTTCTAGGCACAAAATCATTCATATAGTCCTTTTTCCATAAATTTAGCATTTGTCGAAACAAATACTTTAAGATCTGAAGGACTATAGAAATAATATCCTTTAGTTTCTTTTTGATACCCTACAAATATACATGTTTCTGAACGGGACTCCATCTTTTCTGTCTTTCCTTTTAACACATGCGCAGGACAACCAAATATCCTTAAGTGTTGTAAACTAGGCTTGAGCCCAGTCCATAACTCATGCGGTGTTTTATGAACAGACTTAGATGGTACATCGTTTAGAATGTATATAGCAGTTTGTAAAGCATATCCCCAAAAAGAAATAGGAAGTGTTGAATAACTCAACATAGACCTAACCATTTCCAAAAAAGTTCTATTTCTCCTTTCTGCTACCCCATTCTGTTGAGGTGTACCTAGTGCAGAAAACCGAGAAACTATCCCATTATCAATAAGATATTGCTGAAACTCACCAGATAGATATTCTCCACCACGATCAGATCTCAAGATTTTTATGTGTTTCTCAAGCTGATTTTCCACTTCAGCTTTGAATGCTTTGAACATGTCAAAAGCATCCGACTTATGTCTCATGAGATGCACATAACCAAATCTTGAGTAATCATCCGTGAAGGTGATTAAGTACTCATATCCACCTCTAGCTTGAATGCTCATAGGTCCACAGACATCAGTGTGTACCAATCCTAAACATTTAGTGGCTCTTGCACCTTTGGCAGAGAACGTCCTTTTGGTCATTTTACCTTCCAAACAAGATTCACAAGTTGGTAGATCATCAACCTTTAAGTCACTTAAAAGTCCGTCACTTACCAATCTTTTAATCCTATTAAGGTTAATATGACCTAAGCGTAAATGCCAAAGGAAGGTTTCATCTGTTGATA